>JAQJVK010000013.1:28279076-28481996 GCA_035578135.1 Flexamia atlantica | reverse complement strand
TAGTAGTTGATAGTAGTAAATAATACTAGTTTAATAGTAAATAGTAAAATAACATTTCTCAACACAAATCATAATCGATTATTTATTCATTTTTCCCTCACTTGGTGAAAAATACTATTATTATCTAAAGCTTTAAATACTTTTTTATGCATCAATTAACTATTATTTTCCAAACTAACAGTTCATAAATTATTATTTTTGTAAATGCAACGCAGCAGACGCACAGGTTTAGCCTATGTCTGCTGATTCAATTGCTTTTTTATTTTTAACAGCATTTATTACTGTAATTCTATAATTTATTTTTATTTATATTTAAATATTATTATAGTTTTATTTCATTTACGTTCTCAATGTAAGAAGCTGTACAATTTATTGGAATAAACACGTTATTCATTCATTCAAAGTTAAAACATTTATTGGTAAACAAACATCAAGCTCAAAACTTGTAGTTTTTTTTCAAATCATACAAGACATTTTTATCATAATGTATTTATAAGAGAACTGACCTGTAAGACAGCGGCAGAGAAATTTAATTCTATCATACTGCACTTAATGAAATTTATCTAACTCAAGAGATTAATTATTATATTCAAAATAAATCTAAAAAATACGATCAAAATAAAAACCCTTCTTTCTACTATGAAATTATTAACTAGATCCCTCGTGTGGATGCCTGGAATTATACACGAAAACAATACAATATATTTTCGGTAAAAATATTAGTATGCTTTTTGTATTTATTGAATCTGAAGCTTATAGAGTTAGTTCTGGCAAAATAAGGCCGTAACACAATATACGGCCGCAAAACCTCTCAGTTGTGAATGATGATTTTCTAAGGGTGGCAAACAACCTGGGGTCAGATTTGCGGTGATGCAGGACACATCGGAGTAACGTTTCAGATTATTATGCCTCAAAATTTTCCTTGGAAAAAAGCAAAAATTTGAAAAGACTGTAATTCGAGGCGGTGATTTTTTTATCACTCTATATTCGAAATATTCCATTTTCATACTGCTGAGATCTTCGAAAATCGTCGATTTCCTTCCAACAAAATGAGTATATCTGCCGAACTTCTCTGTACTAAACATTACTTTTCCTGTTCTAAACATTGCTTTCCCTGTCCCAAAAAACCCCTTGCCTCTCTCCACCTGTATAACCTGCTGAAATGAATTGTATAGCCTAGTAATGTTTACTTACTAAGAATAATTACCAGATTGCAGCTATGAGTATGACTTACATACATGTATAACATTTAAAAACGGTGGTAATTTGCATCGTGATGAAAAATATGGTTAACTACTCGCTACAAAAGTCCCATTCGGGGCTCGATAGTGTTATCCACAATTAATTGGCATACCTTGTGCGTAAAACACTTGCTCCGAAACGGGTCACTTTCGTTACTAGTAGTGAAACATACTTAAGTTTTATATGGGGAAAAATAATCAATATTACAAATAACATCTACCTCAAGTGTTTTAAAACATAAGATAATATTGCCTGATGACAATGAAATCACTTCGTGATTTAATAAAACTACTTCTAGCATTCTTTGCCTGACAAGGTCTAGACTTCAACAAATTCAATCCACCACAAAATATAAAAATTTAAGACAATTTAACTTTTTGACTAAATTCTGCATTTTATGTGGAATTCAAACCGTAAAATCCATTACCCTGAAGCAAACTTGCAGAACGGCAAAAAAGGACAAGAAAGCAGGGAAAAAAGTGGTGGCCTGGACTGGAAGAATGTATCACTTTTAATTACTGCACTCTGAGGCTAGACGGAAAGAGAGCCACTTTTTATAATTAGAATCGTCTCTTAGCTTTGTTTTAGGTTTTTTCCTTAATGATAGACCAATTTTTACTGTAGGATTTTTTATGAGTTTTGAGTAAAGGTGAATGACCTTCAGTTACCGCAGAAACTGAAATTATTCACAAAAAACCGGACCAATTGGTCATATTGGCCTAACTTTAGTCAAGTTTAAAATTATACCTTACACTTCCCCTGAAACTGATTATATTACACAAATTCTCTGAAGCAAATACGTGATAAAAAGTAATTTTCCTAAAATTATAATTGTTTAACTGTACGGACGTTAGATCAACTCTTTTTTGATTTTAGTAGCTTAGATAAAAACCAATTAGATAATCACTGTCAGGGGTTTGACCCCGATCATCAGGTGACCCAAATAACAACAAAAATTTGTTGGATTGATCTTGAGTGGCAAAGTGAAATTTCACACCCATATTCAAATCATACCCAGCAAAGTGAGCTCAGGAATATTTGCCATCCAACTCTGCCATCGTTCGCCTTTCTGCCTGTTACTTACTCATTTACCCGCATCTCATCTGCCCATATGTGATGGTGAGAACAAAAGAACTTGTTTCTTTTCCGCCTTCAAAAAATGAGCTATCAGAGTAATTTTTTCAATAAACAGGCGTCAATCTTATAAACCTATTTTTAAGTCTTCGAATATTTTATTTTTTCCATGTCTATCATTTACGTGACTTTAACTTTTCTAGCTCAATACACTGATAGTTTAAAAATTGTTCCTAACCATCAGTAAAATTTAACAATCTCTAATACTCTTCAAATACCTGCCTAACATACAGCTTTATCAAAAAAATCTCCGTTACAATGCAATGCAAGAAAATGTTGGAAATGCTTGGAAATGTTTGGAAATGTTGAAAATGTTAGTTAACGTTTGAATAAAGGGTTTGTTTATTATTTCTCCCTAATGGTTTTACATTTATAGTCTAACCTAAATTAATGTCACATATGAACAAAACACTCATTTATTCATTAAGGTTATGCGTTTAAGGTCATATCAAACAAGGTCATATCATACAAGACAGACTTTTCAAGCACCTAAGAGCTAACTTGCCAAATTGCAAACTTTCCAAGCACCTAAGTGCTGTGTCAATTCATTTTAAATTTAGAAGGAAGCCTAAATTATTCCTCCTTGATAGGCCTAAATGCTTCTACAGCGTCCATGGATACGTGACAGATGGCTAGTTGAAAAACTGACGTTTTATTTATATTCATTACATATTAATTAAAATAGTTGTGTTTACTTATTTTATTGACAATTTGTAATTTTTTAAGAAGTTTCCTTTTATCTGACATGACTAATGAATTTAATCGTGTTACTTTGGTTAAAAAAAAGAGTTATAGAGTTATTATTATTGAGTTACAGGTTATACAGGGAGGCACTAGGGCATAATTAAAGGCCAAGTCAAATGTGCCGACCCAGTCCGCCCATAAAACTAATGATGATTTTATAATTGGCCTTTTAAGTGGCCTGGGCCACGACATTTGATTTGGCATATGCAATTTTTTTATACAGGGGTGCTGAAAAGTCCCGGAACGGCTAAATAGTTTTTGAACCGAATTGGTTTGGGAAACCAAACTTTGCACATTCACTCCTATGTAAAAAAACTACTTTCTGAGGTGTTTACTGACTCTTGGCCCCCAGTGGGGGACGGCCCACAAGGAGTCGGTACAAAATCTTCGATGTAAGCATAGGTCAATATGCACATCATTTTAAAGGGCTAATCAAGTAGAGTTAAATGCCGCAAACCGCACTTCAAAAGGTTCATTCATTACAGAATGGCGGCTGATCAAAAATCTAAAGGAAATACACAGTGTTCGCTTAAAGATTGTTTAAAAATTGTTTACAGACTACGTCTAAAGGATCTAAACTCCGGAATCGCATGTCAGACCTAAAAGCCTATCTTTTAGGTTGCCGTAGAGGATATTACCTCCAAGGGGGGATGACCCACAAGGAGTCGGTGCAAAATCTTTAATGTAAGCATGGGTGGATATGCACATCATTTTAAAGAGCTAATCAAGTAGAGTTCAATGCCGCAAACCGCACTTCAAAAGGTTTATTTGTTACAAAATGGCTGATAGTTAAAATTTTCAACAAAAATTCATTAACTTAGGTTTGTTGGGAGGGGAGGTGGAAAAAAGGTTTGAATAAATCAAATTGCGTATCAAACCTAAGCCTATGTAATTTTGTTGAAAACTTAAATCGCCCGCCATTTTGTAACCAATAATCCTTTTGATATGCGGTTTGCGGCATTGAATTTTACTTGATTAGACCTTTAAAATTATGTGCATATCGACCTATGCTTACATTAAAGATTTTGTACCGACTCCTTGTGGGCCATCCCCCCTTGGAGGTAATATCCTCTACGGCACCCTAAAAGATAGGCTTTTAGGTCTGACATACGATTCCGGAGTTTAGATCCTTTAGACATAGTCTGTAAACAGTTTTTAAACAATCTTTAAGCGAACACTGTGTATTTTCCTTTAGATTTTTGATCAGCCGCCATTTTGTAATGAATGAACCTTTTGAAGTGCGGTTTGCGGCATTTAACTCTACTTGATTAGCCCTTTAAATGATGTGCATATTGACCTATGCTTACATTGAAGATTTTGTACCGACTCCTTGTGGGCCGTCCCCCACTGGGGGCCAAGAGTCAGTAAACACCTCAGAAAGTAGTTTTTTTACATAGGAGTGAATGTGCAAAGTTTGGTTTCTCAAACCAATTCGGTTCAAAAAATATTTAGCCGTTCCAGGACTTTTCAGCACCCCTGTATAACGCGCTTTCTAAGTAAGAGACAGTCCGATTTCATCAAGAAACCGGTTTGTTAGGAGATATCATGAGTAGATATGTTAAGTATATGATTGAGTGAGCTCATTACCAACTACAAACTAACAAAGTGTGTGACCAAGTTACATACTTTACTTTTAGTTACAAACCTACCAGCATTAGTGAGCATAAGTAAAATAGAGTGTATGAGTGCTTGTGAATGAGTTAATAAGGAGGTCAGAGGTGTTTTACGTTGTATTTTGAAAAAGAAATACAACTTATAAATAGTTGTAATATAAACAATTTATATCGTGCACTTTCTTTAGGTACGACCAAAGATCGTTTAGTTCTATGCAAAAAAAAACATAGCTGGGTGTCATTACCATTGAATAAATCAAGAATAAATTTGATTTGATTATAACTGAAACATTCTGTGATGAATTTGATACGATCACAAATCCTTTTCTACAACTCGATTCAAGCCAGAAAATGTGCCCTCCGCTTACCGTTGTAAGTTCACTCGCCCAAGTAATAGGCTTACCCTAACCCCCTGCATTACATTGAATCTTTCATCTCCTACAATGAATTATGAGCTCCTAATTGTTTTATAGAGATTATAAAGTTTCCGAACAGTTATTGGAGTGATGTTGTACAATGTACACAGAACGTAAAGAAGTTGTTGTTCACCATATTGTTTGAATGGTGAACAATAAACCACCATTCAAACAATGGCGTATTCTGTTGTCGTATTTATTCATTATTATTTAATTTTTAAAAACGAACATCGTATTTCGTAATATTTCTAACAACCCTTTGTATAGTAACTGCAAGCTCTTAAAAATGAAACTATAAAATTTACAAAGTTTTTCGGTTTTAATTTTACTTTCTTATTATTCAACAATTTTGGAATACATTACCCAAAAACTGTTGACTGATTGATTGACTAACTGATAACAATTTCTCAAAAACTTTGATTTTATTTTGGTACAAAAATATTTAAACTTGTAGGTGCGATAACGAATGAAAAAATAAATGTTAAGAAACAACCTGCGTAAAGCGCTTAATGTGATTAACAAAGTTGTCCAAACTGTTACGACATGACGGGAGTAACTTTTGTTACCCTAATTACTTGAAGGATGAGTTTAAGCTTGAAACCCATTGATGTTTTGTTCGCAACAAAAGTTTTATTTGCAGAAAACTTCGTGTAAATTTCAGTTGAAATTTGTAATTTCACATTAACAACGAGTATTTCTTTTCGAATTTCCTTAAAATGTCTTATGTATTTAAATCTTATACTTTTATATGAATAATTGTGTACATATCATTGCTTGGTTGATTGATTGCACGATTATCTAAAACGCGGCTTCCAAGATTTCCTTAAAATCGAATCGTCGATCACTAATAAGAATCCATTTACTTATAATGTTGCTTAATAAACCAACAAACCGTGTGATGAAAAGGTGGGCGGTGTGATTTGGTTTTGTTGTTTAATGTACCAAATAAACTAATTCATTATTATCACGATTGTTCAATGCAATCGAAACATAATACATTGTAGTCGACCAAATATCGAGTCACCAGCCTGATTAAATGAGATAAGTAAGTCAATCGCTCAGCGTGTGTAGATAAGGGAATCAGTCTTCCTGCCTGTGAAGATAAGATAAGAGGGAATTAGTCATTCAGACCGTGAAAATAAGGATATCAGTCACTCAGACTGCAAATACAAGGGAATTAGTCACTCAGACTGCAAAGATTAGGGAATTAGTCACTCAGGCTGCAAAGATTAGGGAATTAGTCACTCAGGCTGCAAAGATTAGGGAATTAGTCACTCAGGCTGCAAAGATTAGGGAATTAGTCACTCAGGCTGCAAAGATTAGGGAATTAGTCACTCAGGCTGCAAAGATAAGGTCACTTAGATTGTGAAGGTAAGGGAATTAGTCACTCAGACTGAAAAGATAATGGAATTGGTCACTAAGACTGTAAAAATAAGGGAATTGGTCACTCACACTGGGAAGATAAGGGTACTTCCCTTCTTAGATTAGGGAATTAGTCTCTCAGGCTGTGAAGATAAGGGAATTACCATAATTTTTTGTTCTTGAATTTTAAGGGAAAACTTGATTTTTAGACAACTTCTCAGTAACACTCAACATATCTAGCAATGAAGGTTTTATCAAAATATTGTCAATTTTCCGTATGATATTCAAAGCACTTCCGTATGATAAAATTGTTTCGAGCCATGGCCGGGAATTGAACCCAGGCCGGCTGAGTGAGAACTGAGTACGCTACCAACTAAGCTACGGCTCTGTGACCTATGTTTACAGACATTTTTATCGTTTTGGCCCAAGGAACCATAGAAGTTTATCAGGGCTATCGTGAAACACCCTGTACGAATATGTAAAACCTATTTATCTATTTAAGTCTTTAAATTGGACAAACATTCATAAAAATAATTCATGAAAAGTGCTAAAAATAAAATTTATAGCAATTTGATAGTGGTAGATCCTTTTAATCGACTTCACGGGCTGTGCAGTCAATTGAATATTTATCACAGACACTTGGACATCCGTCCCAGTTCCGTTACGTAAACAGGTTTACGGTCTTTAAACTGCAGCGTCTTTAATATTTGCAGATCCAAGACTCAATATCAGGTCTCATGAGGTTGAGAAAGGTTTTATGTCGATCTTTATGTGTTTGTCATTCTGTTCTATTGGGATTCGGAAGTATTTGTATATGAACGACAGTTTATTTCTTTGCTCAAATTAATAACTAGTCTTTGCCAAAAGCCAAGAAACTAAACATAACCGCGAAAGCTATGTGTGTGCCGGAAATAAATATCTACATCAAACCCTTCTTACCTTTATTTGCGATGTGAGCGTTTTAATGTTGGTATGGAATTAAATATCGCGTTAACTATTGTCTCTTAATGTATATAATATTTATTTATAGGCTGCTGTTGAAATAATGACAATTACAGTTACAATTAATTACAGAAGCTGCGGATTCAATATGCTTACTAAGTATTTTACGTAGTCATGACTTATGCAGAAGACTAATTGTCCTTTTACCTTGCGTCTTCAAAATACACACAATGTATATGTAAATGGACTTTAAATTTATAGGCCTATATAAAATAAATAATTACCAAAACATACACAGAATAAAAAATACTCATAAGTTGTTCTTACCTGCCGAAAATCCTGGAGTGTCGATGAAGTCTTGAAGGAGGCGCTGTTTTATAAAAGTAACCACTTTGTATGCGTGCAGATGTAAACGATATTTTTATAAGTGCAACATTACGTAATGTACTATATTTTGATCTGTTCAAGATTTTGATAGTTTTTTTAAGTACAAACTATTTGTTTGTTTTGAGGTGTGATATTGAATTTAAAAATTATTTGTCAACATAGAAGCTTAAAATTATATTTTGCATAGTTTTCATTGTACGTGTTCAACCTACCAATAAAAAAGTCTTTTAACTAGGTAACATTAGATATTTACCTAAGGTGAGGCTCTTAGATCCACGATTATAAGCAAATATGACATTGAGGTATTTTTCCATGTTAAAGTATACAAAACTTTTTTAAACGATTCCATTTGTAGTAATTGTTGAATTGAAATTTAATTATGTTATTTATACGCCAATTTAAATGCATTTGTAAACAAATTCGAAACAATTTAATAAATTAACAATTTTCTAGTATTTTTGATGAGTAATTCCAACAAACAGAGAGAACACGCATGCCAAATTTCAAGATTATAAAGTGATCTGGGGTGAGTCCATTATAAGTAGGGTGTTGTGGTGGGTTCTGAGGGAGGGGAGTGATTCTCCCTCTGTCAGGAGGAGAAGGTTATGCCCCACCCACAGTCACTATTATAAGCTATTGTAAAATACAGTCCGAGCAAAATAACGCGACCCCGATAATTTTAATAACTTCATTTTTCAAAGTTGTTAGCCTCCGTATTACGTTTGAATACTTATAATGGTTTGAATACCTGCAAATCTGTAATCCACTTGTTGCTGGTGGCAACTAGTTTCGGTTCTTATAGAACCATCTTCAGGCTGTACAAGTAGTCATCAATTTATCTTCACTGTAGGTGAAGGTCGTCATTGTAGATTAAATAAAAATTCACATTAGAACACACGAACACGCACATTGACATTAACGCAATTAAATGTGTTTAAATGTGATTTTTATTTAATCTACAATGACAACCTTCACCTACAGTGAAGATAAATTGATGACTACTTGTACGGCATGAAGATGGCTCTATAAAACCGAAACTAGTTGCCACCAGCAAGAAGTGAATTACAGAATTGCAGGTATTTAAACCATTATAAATAAATTTCAATAAGGCTAATTTCAGTTTTACATTAAACTCAAGAACGTCTTGGGCCACATTATTTGACCCAGGCTGTAGCCAATTTTACCTTGACATGTAGCATTTACGTCACTGGTAACGTAAATTACATTGTTGTTATGCTACTACAGGTTTACCGATACTTCCGTAGGGTTTACACATCATGTGACGCGCCACTTCATTGATAATAGGAGGGATACAGTCATACGTCATCTGGAGTGACACGAATAATATTAGTTTTTATCAAAATTATTGGGGCCACGAGCTACTGACGTGCCATCTACAATCTTCAGAGATGCGCCACTTCAGAAAGCTGTAATGCTACTTGTAAACCTCTGCGTACTTCCTAATATAGATTTTTAGCTCCAGTAAACTTATGGTGTCAGTTAATTTTTGTGCGAAACATCAACTGAATCTGCCTGATGCACACATATGAGTAAACTTGATGGAGGTGTTTGTAAAACTGTTTTAGCGTAACAATAATATAATTTACGTACATCACTGCTACATCATAGTGTAAACCAAGCTTTGGGCTCACAAACGCCTGCCCACGTCTTTTGTCCCGTACTGTAAAGAACCGTTTACATCCGCAGTATGAAAGGATATGGATTCGTGATCATGGCCAAGCACCAATTCCTCGGTCTGCTCGTTTGGTCCAGGTACTTGAGCGAGATCGCCACGAACCCCGGATACGGAAGTTCCTCTCCTTCTTCTTCCTCCTCTTCCTCCCCATCCTCCTCATCCTCGTCGTCCTCCAGGTCACTGAGAGCCGCTACGTCACTGTCCGACCCGTGCAGGGGGTCGCTGGTGGCCGGGTGGCTGGGGAATCGCGGGTAGTACGCCATGCTACGTCACGCTCGCACTAGAGGGGGGTGCGGAGTGCGACGCGGCGGCGGTCATGGCGTCATGGGATCTCGGGATGGACCTGGAACATGATGGATTACGTTAGTGTATATACGCTATGCTACGTCCCACTCGCGCTAGTGTACAGTACTCTATGCTACGTCACGCTCGCACTAGAGGGGGGTGCGGAGTGCGACGCGGCGGCAGTCATGGCCGCCTCTCGGGGTGGACCTGGAACATGTTGGATTAAGTTAGTGTACATGACGTCATGGTACGTCACGCTCACATTTGAGGGGGGTGCGGAGAGCGATTCAGCGGCGGTCATGGCGTCATGGGATCTCGAGACGGACCTGTAAAATGTAAACGTAAAATGTAAATTTCATCGTCATAAAATTTACGTCAAATTATAAAATATGTTACAAATAACCTCGTAGTAGTTTAACATTGACTTTGGATCTGAAGTAAAGAAGACATAATTAAAAAAATAGCAAAAATAGGGATTGACAGAAGTATCTCTGTAATTAATCAAACTATGTAAACTTTCAATTCCGGGTCACCAAAAACTAGCTATAGTGGGACCATGAGAATGGGATGACTATTAATTATTTACAGTCTAAAGTTTCATGTCAATCGTGTATTATCTTAAAATAAAAACAACCACAAACAAATTATATCGTACCGAAAATTTAAACGTGTGGAAGAATCAGTAAGCCCTAAAATGATGCGATAAAACAATTATTTTTAAGTCGGGGATAGCGTCTTTGATTTAACAATGTTTACTATTACTGTTTACAGTCAGGCTAGCAATACACTAAATATTTTGTCAAGACACATAATCTTATAGAAATTTTTCCATCGAAAATTTAAGCGAATTAATCATCATGCCATACATTCCTATTCTAATGGAGAAGCATGAAAACACATCGATGCTTTACAGAAGTTAAATTTAAACGAACTTCAAACCACAAACAAAGTTTTCACTAACGACCTCTCCAACGTCAGTCGGACGGAATCCGCTAACAATGTGACTGTAGAGAAATCACAGCGTGTTATTCTATCGAAACGCTCCTCATTTATTTGATAAAGTGATTTGTTCGCGCTAATGGATGACGTATAAATAAAACATAAGCTGTCAGCCTCGCCTTCGCCCATTCACCAAGCCGCCGACCCTTCAATTCGACGCTTTTGAATAATTTGATACGTTATTGACGGTTTCCAGAATATTGATGGGATGGGAAAATCGAGTACTCATCATTATCGAACTGTTGACTGTCGATTATATTCGAACATCAACTAACCTAGTCGTTCATACTAGTGGATTAGTCACCATGTCAAACAACGAATCGTTCAGTCGTTTAAACAAAAAAGTGAAAAGCACGAACCTGAATCTGGTATGGGTAAATAGTTGGTTGAGACGGTAAAATATCGACAAGCCAGAATAACCGAAAAGTCAAATAGATGACCAACAAGTCGATAAAATTACTAATCTACCTCATTACTATTTCAGAGTATCTATACTAAACTATTTAGGGCCGGTTTCTCCGACTTGGTTAAAAAAAAGCTAATAGTAATAAATAAGGTTAAAGTAGTCTTAGGAAAATAATGCACTAATTATTTTAACAATACACATCATATTAGAAAAATATTTTCATAAAAAAATTAAGAGACCCAACTAACAAGCAATATGTCACATTCTAATGCAGAGAAAAAACACCTCATTATTGGTATTAACGAACTTTAAACCGAAATAGTATATTTTTCGCAAAGAGGGCCGAAAACCCTTTCGGCCGAAGTGCGAAAACTATTTTTCACCACACTACACAGTTATATATACCCTAAAAAATTTAAAAAATGATTGTTATTTGACTCAAAACTTTAAGGTTATGAGCGTTGATACTTCGTTATCATGATTCAATCAAACACAGCTATGAAAATCATATGATCGCAACTATCCTGTCTTTGGAACCTATTGAATGCCGTATAATTATGAGATGTTCTGATATTGTTTCAAGCAAATAAACGATCAGCTGAATTTCGGCCCTAGGGCCCCCAACGTTTTCGGTCCTGTGGCGGCAAAAATGTGTTTCGGTCCGCGTTTGACGTTTGTAAAACAGGTGATTTCGTCGTAGTGTGGTGAAAACAAAGGTTTTACTAGCCGTCTGTCCGAACGACGGTCGGACAAACGCGGTTGTGGACAAATCACAGCGAATTATTTTATCGAAAGACTCCTCATTCGATAAAGTGATTCTTTCGTGCTAATGGATGCGTTTAAATAAAACATAAGCTGTCAGTCTCGCCTCTCGTCTCTCGGCCGTTCGCCAAGCCCGCTGGCCTTCAATGCGATGCTTGAATAATTTGATGCTATATCGACGTTTGCTAGAAAACTGATAGGAACAACCAGTAATACTTTATACTTTTATGCTTTTACTTGAAATAGCAATCTAACCAGGTATGTATTTTAAGCCTGAATGGGAGATGAATGTAAGGTGGTTGTAGCGCGATATTGTAGTCATGTTATGGACTAAGGCCGATTTAAGTACTATGGACTAAACAACCAAGGAATCTACAGACCACCTGCTAAAAAGAATGAGTAAGCAGAACGACCTAGGTAGGAAGATTGGTAGCAGGAAGAGGGGAAGGGAAGAAACTATCGGGGACATTGTGTAAATAAAAATAAACAAGAATATAAAAATACAAGTGAGGAATGCCCCCAAAGATTCAAGTAAAGAAAAATAAAGGAAACGAAAAGGGAAGCCAATAGATATCGGAAGTTAGGAATTGGGGAGTGGAGTAGAGAGAAATAAAGAAAATGACTAACGCCTTCATTTTCCTTAGGCAGGATTGTTTATTAATAGCCCAACAGCCAATGGAAACAAAGGGACCTACAGTTCGAACTAATCTATTATTGAGAATGATTTTTGTGGTTGAATTTAATATTCTCTGGCGCGTAAGTACTAGGTCAGTTTATGTGAAGTTTGTGTAAACATTGTTCTATTATTTTCGCCCCTACAATCAAGTACTGAAATGTTTTATCATAATGTCCGGACACCCAGTATACTGCAGCAAGAAAGCGGTTCGACAAATTAAGCCAAATCTAGGAGCACGACGAGCCAAATCCATACCGGATGTTGGCTGATTGTCAACGATTCGGGACTTAAAACTATTCCTCAGAATCATTAAGGGCTTGCGAACCATTTGTGATATTCAAATAGGAATCTCGGCCAAAGGTTTGTAAAACCAGGCTTTATAATTTAGCAAATAACATAATCTTACAACCATAGGGATTGATACATAACCATCCAATTGTTATTAATGTATTTGACATCCGGAATACACCTTTAACAAAAGATGTGGTAGAGTACACAAAATGTTATCAGCCTATTTAAGAAAAATTGTTAAAATTCAACTTAATCCCAAAAAATCATGTTTCATAGTCAAAGTCAGTTGTATTTAACTTAGTATTAAGCTGAGAACTAATCAATTGAAGCTTAAATTCGTAATTAATGTCTTATTCAATCAGCCTATATACAATTTTGCATACCCTATCATGGTCAGTGATTTATTTTCACTCTTAATTGTGGGCCTACCCACAAGTATCGTGATCATAAAATTAAGTAGGTCTGTCATTTGTTAAAGGGTCCTAGCCTTTGGCTAGCAACAGCGACACCATGGACACCGACATAACATAACACCGGAGTAGCCACCGACCAGTTCGATGCCGTCGCAGCCACTCGGACAAGCTCCTCTGCCGCCCTGCCGAACACCGGCAACCCCTGCCCGAACACCGGCAACCCCTGCCCGAACACCGGCAACCCCTGCCCGAACACCGGCAACCCCTGCCCGAACACCTGCAACCCCTGCCCGAACACCGGCAACCCCTGCCCGAACACCGGCAACCCCTGCCCGAACACCGGCAACCCCTGCCCGAACACCGGCAACCCCTGCCCGAACACCGGCAACCCCTGCCCGAACACCGGCAACCCCTGCCCGAACACCGGCAACCCCTGCCCGAACACCGGCAACCCCTGCCCGAACACCGGCAACCCCTGCCCGAACACCGGCAACCCCTGCCCGAACACCGGCAACCCCTGCCCGAACACCGGCAACCCCTGCCCGAACACCGGCAACCCCTGCCCGAACACCGGCAACCCCTGCCCGAACACCGGCAACCCCTGCCCGAACACCGGCAACCCCTGCCCGAACACCGGCAACCCCTGCCTGAACACCGGCAATCCCTGCCTGAACACCGGCAACCCCTGCCCGAACACCGGCAACTCCTGCCTGAACACCGGCAACCCCTGCCCGAACACCGGCAACCCCTGCCCGAACACCGGCAACTCCTGCTCGAACACCGGCAACCCCTGCCCGAACACCGGCAACCCCTGCCCGAACACCGGCAACCCCTGCCCGAACACCGGCAATCCCTGCCTGAACACCGGCAACCCCTGCCCGAACACCGGCAACCTCTGCCTGAACACCGGCAACCCCTGCCTAAACACCGGCAATCCCTGCCTGAACACCGGCAACCCCTGCCCGAACACCGGCAGCCCTGCCCGAACACCGGCAACCTCTGCCTGAACACCGGCAACCTCTACCTGAACACCGGCAACCTCTGCCTGAACACCGGCAACCTCTACCTGAACACCGGCAGCCCTGCCCGAACACCGGCAACCCCTGCCCGAACACCGGCAACCCCTGGCTGTACCGAATAACATCACTCCGTAATCGCAGGTGCTATCAACTTCATTTTTTCTCCTTCACGTCTCTACTACAGAATTCTTCCACTCTACTGTGCAGTGCTCATCAATTATTTTCAAGTTTTCGACCATGATTAACCATAAACTGTAACTTTAAATCTACTTAGTGCCTCACTCAACCTATCAATTCTACCAAGCTTAATTTTATTTCTTTCAACTTGACCTGTCCGATGTGAGCTCGAAGACAACCAAGATTTGACCCTGTTATATTTCGTGATCAGTAAATGTTAGTGTATTGCATGTATCTTGTCTATTTATTTTAGGTTAATGTTGGGGACAAACCTGGCAGGAAATTTAGGGGGGAGCACGTTTAGGCCTACCTTCAAAATTCTCTCTCGGAAACGCCGGTGAAAAATTCTGCACTTCCCCTAATATTTTCTTTATTCCAACTTTTCTCTGTGTTGATCCCCTTAAAGTAATTAGTATTAAACTTTTATGTTATTTAAATGCCATTTATGTTTTTCTTTGTAATTTTGTCTGTAACTTGTAAAATCGTGTAAATGCTCTCTTTTAAATATTTTAATAATTTCAAACAAGCAATGAAAATGGGAACTTGAAATAATTCATTAATGCAAAGTAGTTATCGATGCTGGCCAGCTTGAGATTTATTTTGTAACTATAAATCACTCTTGTGATGATTAATTTTGCCACGAGTGAATTGAATGAATAATTTTATTAATGCAAAATTAATAATAATAGTGATTATATAATAAAACACGAGAAGGTGAAGAAGACTGTTATAAGACTGACTAGTTTAGGCCTAAAGTTTCTACTGTGGCCGTATTGACAAATATAATAGTCAGATGAGAAATATATTATATGTTTTTTATACTTTGTTTTATTTAACTGCATCCAACCTTCAAAACACTTAGTTACTGAAGTCCTACGGGCCGATTTAGGGGTCAAGGTTCAGTACGGTTCAATTATGCAATGTATCTTGTATGTATTCATTGGAATAAATCCATTTTTCACTTCATTTCACTTCACTTCATTTTAATCACGAGCAAGAATGAACATTTGTAAACAAGAACAAAAACATAATTGAGTGACGCAATTTTGTTTGTGAGAAGTGTAAACTTGTTTTGGTTGCAACCCTTCAGGTTGTTTTCTTAAATTTTTCATTTAGTTTTTACCGATTTCATCTTTGCTTTACTTATTCTAACACATTCCATTTATTGGATTATTAAAAAAGTTAATCGTTATTTTTGTTGGTAAGTTGTTTTAATGTGTTCTTATGTAAAGTTTTATCTAAACAGGTAAGCCCTAATCATCAAAGTATGTAACAGTCAGTCACCAATATTATCTATCAGTATCAAACTTCAACCATGTAATATTCTCTGATAGCATCACCAACGATAATCCTAACCTGTCATTCAGTTTTACACAAAAAAGGTTTTTCCACGCAAACTTGTCAAAACGACACGTGCAATTATTATTATTTAGGTCAAATTACGAAAGCCCGTGTTTCTGTTATACAAGTGTAAGCTTTGTGCAAACTATGTATGTTTTCATGCTTTCAAGTATGCTTATAAGCCCCTAAATAAATAAACGTATCTTGCTTAGTTACCAACCGAGGGTGTTCCTGAAACCCTTACTTTAGGTATTTTTCCAAAACTTTCGTATTCCACAGCCCAAAAAGGAATAATCCATTAACCTTTGCTTGCATTCTGCGTCACTAGCTATATATTACCTCCTCCTAAGTACATAATTTATAATTTACTTCAAAACACTCTGTTGGTGTCTTCGAGAATTAGGAGCTCTTTAAATCCTGACTCAGACGAAACCTAAAAAATCTTAGACAAATTTTACAATTGGAGTGGAATGTACATTTAAGATCTACGCCAATGGTGCAAGCCAAGAATGGTCCCGTACTTTGAAATATTCATATTAAATTCTAATCAAGGAGTTTGCAAACTCTTTAGAAACATTTTGTGGATTTGTTCCTACCACGGGTATCCCGTAGCTCATTTCCTTGCAGCCTATTTGTATGTATATTTTCAAATATTAATTTATTACTTTTAAAAAAATTAAAGGAATCAACTACCAATCCAGTTCATTGTTAGACACTAATAAGACCAGTGTTTGAACAGAGATTTAAGTCAATACTTTCTGCGACTTCAAAAATTGCGGCCACCTTTAAATATTAGAAAATAACCTATGATTTATGGAAACGTTGCCTAGGGTTAAAATATACGAAATTGTATAAACCTTACGTTAGCATAAAGTTTCATCAGAAATAACTAGATTATTTTACTTTTTCTGAAGTAATTTCATGCAAAGGCCGTAATTGACCCAAATTCAATAGAGTACCTGACGTAAAATTGAACTGCTCTGCAAGTTACTGATGAAATCCTAATAAAATCACATATTACTGGAAAGCAAAATCAACTTTGCATATTTTTATTTATTGCAATCTGTATCATGAAAGTTTTAGTTTTTGAGATATTATTCTTTGCTAAGTAAAACTGGCCACAACTTTAAAAGTATATGAATACTCCACCATAAAAGTATATGAATATATGAAGTATATGAATACTTTTAAAGTATAAGTATACTTTAAAAGTATATGAAAAAAACTGGATACTCCTTTCTAAACTAAACCTTACTACAATCTACAAATTTATACCGAGTTTGAAATTGATACTAAAACTAGTTTAAAATAATCAAATAATATTTTGAATAAAAACGTGCAAACAGACAGTCATGAAATTAGTTACCATAGCTCCCAAATTACAAACAAAATGTTTGCCTTGATGCAAGAGATAAATCCACAAAACGTCCCTACAGATCTTTTGGAAACACTCACAAATAAATTTAGTTTATTTTCAGGTTTGGATATAAATTTAAAAGAGAAGATTCTACATTTGGAAGTTGCGAGACACGGAGGGTCCAGTAATGAAGATAAAGGGTTCTTTAGCCCTTGCAGTGCCTCGCTGAGTTATATGCCTCCCGGGCGTGTTTACGGTATACGGTAGGACTTCTTGTCAATGGGATGGTTCTATTTGTGAATGGGATGGTCAAAGTTTCCGTTTAGCGAATTTCCAATGGAATAGTGAGCTATTGGCATCACCAATGTGGCTTTTAGGCATGGGATTGCGATACCTTTTCGTTTTGAGGCCCCTAAAATGCCAAAGAAATGTCCCTCATCCGTTAAAAAGTTTATATATATATATAGGTCTCAATTTTTTCAAAGATTTTTTTTTAATTTGGTTGAATATTTTTTGCTATGGGATTTTTTGGCATAAAAACTGTCCCCTGAATAAACAATATAAGCCCATATAAGCATACACTTAAGCCAATAATGTACCATTGACTTTGAATTTGAAGCTGACCATCCATTGCATTTCCAAATAAATGTGTACCAGGTTTTTGAGTGACCCAGGATTAAAAGAGCTCCTAGTTAGTTGTAGTGAATCATCAACAGAGTTTACTATTACTACCTATTAATTTAGATATTGGGAGGAGGTTATATATCATTAAGTTGCTCAGAAAACAATTAATCATCAATTAATTACTGACTTATGATATGTAGAATGCAAGATTTTCAAGTAAATACCTAAAATGGGATTTATAGAAGCACCCTCTTGTAGTAATTAATGACACCCAAAATTAGCTAAAGCTGGGCTATGAGAATAGGAGGTTTATTAATTTTGTATAGTCAAAGAATGTACAGTTTGATGAGTATTTTATTACATACAATAACAATACAAAAATTGTTTACACTCTCCCAAAATCATAGCATCGAAATTAATAGATCTGTGAACGAAAAATTTAATTTAGTTTGGTACTATCACTTAGTACCCATTTACCGACTTATCTGCAGAGATTCTATCTTAATTGAGTCTGTAAAACTGGACCAAACGAGATATTTTTGACGTTTCTCGACAAGCTTTGGCCAGAACTTTTGTAACACTTTTAATTACTCCCAAGAGTAGTAGTAGCAGTGAGACTTAGCTTATTGTGGAAAATTCGTGACAGGATGGTCAGATTTCAAAGCCAACGAGAAAAAACAAATACGGGATTTCACTTTATCGCTTTAAAGTATACCATTCTAAATATTTGGAACTTGACGAAATGATCGCCTGAGAATTGATTTTTATAAGCTGGTGATAAACGTTGTATTTTAAACTGATTTAATTTAATTAGTAAATACGGTAGTAATTTGTTTGTTGTAATATTTAATGTACTTCAACTACCGTTTATAACCTACTGTTTTACTAGTTGCAATAATAAACGTTTGTATAGTAGTACAACAATAGATATGCCTTAAACACAAAGACCTGAAAATTTTGTTAGGACTTTGTTAGGGCTCAATTTGGTTACAAACATCATTTCTTATTAGTGAACACGTGCTGCTTTGATAATTATAATCATTTCTTTTCTGAAATTTTTTATTTCCATGTTTAATCTTAAATAAGCTCAGTCCTTTTCTTATAATACTTGTGCCCTTAAAGGAAAAAAATTATATTTTCTCAAAAATTCTTACTGAGGACTTAGGGTTATATTCAAGAATAGGGTAAATGGGTATCAGACTTATGGTTCTTCTAAGTTTCCTGAGTAAATTAGACTTTATAAACGGAAATGTACTTTTTTGTCACGTTATTGCATTAAGTAGCCGTAATTATCAAACTAACGTACTAGCATATGGAGGATTATTTGGTGTAACGAAAGCAAGGCGGAAAATACCAAAAGACATTTATTGAGAGTTGGTTAGAAATCCAATGGGCCTTGTTAAAAACTCTAATACCAATTGGACTGAAGGGGGAAGGGAGAGGGGAACTGCATTTCCTAGCCGCAATATTCACTGTGTACTTTTGGGCTTTGGTTGATTTTCTTCTCTTTGTTTTTAGGAAAATCTTCTCATCTGAACGTATTTTCACTCTAAATTAATGTCCCCAAATGTTCTTAACATCGTAAAATCTATTTTGGAGTTAATAAACTTAGTTCACATTGGTTTGTTGCACAGTTTCATTTCGTTTATATTTATTTTTTCCTGTATTTTTGTTTGTTCAACTAAAGTTGAATATGTATTTAATACCGTAAATACAATTATAGGCCTTATAAGAAGAATAGGGTTGTAGAATTAATCCGAGCTTCAACCAATAGGGTGGTGTCACCTATGTTTAAGTTTGTCCTGATAAACTGTGTGTTTGCATTTTTTATCTATGGTCACTCTTTCCGCTGTATTTGAGGGCGCTCTCATTTCGGAATTATTGATTTCACCTTTCACCTTTATTCTTATGGGTTTACTTTGTCTCCCGACGCCGGCGGGAGACAACGTTATCACTTTACTCCCGCTGGGAGTCATGTTATTATTTTGTTCACGCAATTCAAGGAGTAAAAAGCGACTAAACAAAGCAGGTTGGACGATAATACAATTGAGTGCCCTTCTGTCACTTGAATACTTTAAATATAATCGATTAATGGAGCCAGAAAAGGTTGATTTTTTCCTGCGAAGAGGAAGAATTACCCAAAAGGAGGTTTTTTAGCTACGTAAAACAAATACATTCATTTCAGGGAAAGGAAATTAGTATTATGTTTTAAATTTTGTTATTCTGATATAAAATTAACTATTGTTAATCGTAACCGTGAACCTTTCCCAGAAACTCTTTTCATTTTCATCTTCCTGAGGTTGAATACGAATACAGTATGAAACCATGTATTTTTAATCTTTTCATGGAATTATATCAATATTTCAGGTACGTCTACTAATTAACTGCAGTACTATGTGCAGTTTATTAATTTAGTGTGAAGCAACGAGAAGTTTTCATTTTGGCATTGATTGGATTGAAGGATAAATTAACGTAAACATGCAAGGACAAAAACTCTCCTTTTGTATGAAGTTTGCAGTTTGTTATTTTTTTAGGATTTCAATTATTAAAGTATCCAAAATATTACAAGAAAAGTTTTAGGCTTCTTGCAAAATAATATGTATACAAATTAATTTCCTAATATCAGGATTCTTTTGAGCTCATTTATTAATTTTTTAAACTGTTCAAAGTTTTTTATAAAAATAAACAGACCAAAATGTCCATTGAGAATAAGTGATCAACGCACAGTAAACGAATATCTCTGTTCAAAGTCGAGACTTTAGTCTATAAACTAGCAGCTCTGATAAGAGAACGGTAGATCTTTCAATATGCACACATGTTTTTGGTCTTAGATACAGAGTTTCCCAGATTCCGATGCATTAACAATCCATTTATATTGTATCCTCCTATGAAAAATAACATTTTGTATCTTGATAGAAAATTACATCATAATTGAAGTTACTTATATTGATAAAATGTTCTAGACTTTTTCCAATGTATCTTGTGGAAGACAAAGTGTTTTACTGGATCTGTTTCTGTTCCAAGTAAGACATTACTTGAGATAGAGGGGCATGTAAGGGCTCCGTTGGAACATGCGAATGTATCACGCTATCTCTATTGCGTTGTCCTCCTAGATTGGAAACTTTAAAAAATGTAGTCTATATTCTTTAATGTACATTGAATGTAAATTTTAAACGTATATTTTTATAAAATCTTCATTGTATCGATTTTGTTTATTATATATTTATCAAACAGTCAGTTACTGTAAGGTGTAGTTGAAATATGACCCATAGTTATATTAAAGTATAGGACTGCTTATAACGTAATGTATATGTTTTTCCAAAATTGCATCTTCCTCGTTTTTTTTTACTCAGAATCATGTAATACATACTTGTTACAAAGCAAAATCATGAAATATCATTTGTTTAAGTGTATTCAATTTTAAAACTAATCAATCATACCTTTTAAAGAGAAGCTTAAAATATTCATAGCAAAAGAAATTAATTTACAATATTAATCATTGAATAATTGTTTATGCTATGAAAAATTTGATTTCTACTATAATTCATTAGGTTGATAAATATAAATGTAAACAGCCGATATATTTACAACAACAGTTTGCGTCCATTTCATTAAAATTACCTCTCTAATTACGTCTTCTTTGGGGATTATTGAGCTTAACTCTTTAATTAAATATCTTTTGCCATGGAACAAACTTTTGCCTTAATGCATTTAATTAAATTATTATCCACTCAGTTGAAAAATATTGTTTTAAAGATTTATACGGAGACCATTTAGTTTCGTAAATATTAAAAAATACACTCCTTACATAGTTTAATGATGATTTTTTTTATTTTTGTTTGACTATACAGTACACAAGTTTGACTACACAAGACTACACAGTACGTAATCATTTTTAAATACAGGGCCAATTTTATGAACAAAAACAAACATATGTTTTAATTTTCTTTTAGTACTTTTAATTTGTAAATTAATAAAATAACTTATTATTTTATTAACAATTTGAGGTTGAATCTGTTCATTTTCCACGAAGAGTCCAATGTGTAAATGTCAAAGAAACTAATCTAAAAGCTACAATTTTATCAATGTCACAATAGATATTATGATCTTTTTTATTGTGTCATACTTATTAACAAATCATCAAACAAGCTGAGTAGTACCTTTTCGCAAAATAATAAAATAAGCCATTTAAAGTAAAGTTGTAAAAATTAATTGTAGTAATGTTTAATTTTAGAATAAGTTACATTATACATTTCAATTTAATTATGTAAAGTGTGCACATAATGCATAACAACAATGTTATTAGTAAGTACATTTTTCTAATTAGCCGTTAGAAAGAAGCCAATTAAACAGTACAGAAAATCAATAGAAATGCCATAAATAATCACAAAAACAGAGTCGAAAAGCATATTTGTAATAGGATCTTTAAGAAAAATAGGATTGCAGTAGTTTACAAATGTTTCTCCATCATTTGAACTAAGCCATGTTTTTGTGAACCTATGATCAATCAGTCAGTCAGGCAATGGTATTTCTATATATATTTAATTTTCATAAATAAAATATAGAAAAAAACCTTTTTACCAACGAGGTTTAATCCAACATAAATTTGACGCAGAAAGGGATAAATTATCAATTCAGGCCAATAAATGTAAGTAATCAACAGTGTCGGCTCAATCTACCACGGTGTGGCTAGTGGACAGAACCATCAATCCAGGCACATCTCTCTCTCTCTCTCTCTCTCTCTCTCTCTCTCTCTCTCTCTCTCTCTCCCTCCATAATCCGGATTGTGATTGATGATACAGAAAAAACAATGAATTTAAGTCAAAATAAAATATTTGAATCAACATATTCTTGTGATCGTATGAGATTCAAGATGATCATCAGGGTGTGTGACAAGGAATGTACTGTTTTTCATGCAGCCGATATTTAATATGACAAAAATATATAACCAGTAAACAAAGTAGAAAAACCTACCTGAAAAAGACTTACTCTAACCTGAAATTCTCATTGATGTTAACTGTTTTTAGTTCGAAATATTAGAAACTCATTTGAGAATAACTTCGCTTAAAAGACTCAATTAAAAAAGGTTTTGTCACTGTTTTTACAATAACGTTTCATAAATATTTAAAAACATTTATTATCGTTTAATGCTTTCGTTTGTTTCTATGGGTTTTATTAAAGTATAAAATAGGCGCTTGTTCTTTTCCATGCTGATCGTAAAACTATTATGTAGTGACTTTGTTGTTATATGTTAAAAAGTTATAATAATACAAACAAAACTTTATTTCCTGATTTAATGTTTATCAGAAATCATTTAGTATTAACGCACATTGAAATGAAATGTGGGGCAAGTTTACAATGGTATACTTGTCCATACTAACGGCATGAATATCTTAATATGTTTGATACCTGATATGATTTCAATCGTAAGGAATGCCACGAGTAACTGTTATCATTGCATTAAATTCAGAAATTTATCTTTAAACGCCTATTTGTTTTGGTGACATAAATTTCTAGGTCTTTCAATACGATATTTTACTTTATCTACGTCCATTGCAATAAGCACCGATTATGGTATTACAATAAACATTATAATGATATACATTAAAACACCAAAAACCAAGCAGTACTCTAATGACGACTTTAGAGTAATGGAGTCACTTTAGAGTACTGGTTCTAGACCAATGAGAGCTCGGCATTTGACGGAAGTAGTGTCATAATAACAATTACGCAATTCGCACATCAGCTGATTGTTGCATTACGATTCATGTTTGAGTTTACTTATCCCATCAGCTGATTGTTCCACAACGATTCATGGTTCAGTCTGCTTATGTGCCTAACCTCAAATTTTAGTTGACCTATTCCATCATTATTAAAAATCATGAGTTTTGTTTAACTTCGGGGGAAATTTTGTCGTATATTGTTGGTCGTAGATAAAATAGTGTATGCAACGATTGTATTATGCCTTTAAGCCACTCGTGAGATATTTAGAACACTCGCTTCGCTCGTGGTCTAACTTACATCTCACTCGTGGCTTAAAGGTATTCATTATACAATCGTTGCATAAACTACTATTAGGGGTTGCCTTAAAATATAAGCAAGTAAAATACATCCTTAAAAAGTACAAACTCAGCAGCTTTTGTTGCGGTTACTTTAATTAGTCTGTATTAAATTCATGCTACATTATAGAACCAACAACGTTGATGCTTATCATTAACCAACAATAATGTCTTCGGTACATGTACTTAGTTGATTGGAATGTTCTGTAAGAAGAGAACGTACTTAGAACGACTTTTGTCCTTTTACGCCGTAAATGAAAGGGATTGTTAATTTTTAATTAAAAAGTAACTGTAAAATAAACCGGAATGTTTAATGACAAATTTTAACAAAACATGTAATGGTAATTATGTACGTACGTCATATAAAATGAGGTTTGGGTCTACAGTCCATCAGCTTGTCCGAACCTTAGCTAACCTATAACTTCGAACTGGTTATTTTATTCATTAGCTTATGTGCTCAAACCAATACTCCGGAAGTAATTTTGCCTACAGGCCAATTCAAAGCATAAGGCCCAGTCCGTCCGTAAGACCTTAGCATTGGCTTATGGACGGCGTGGGCCTTGTTTTTGACTCGAACTATACTTATTTTTCTTTTTTGCTAGGATTAGGATAACTTTACTTGAAGCTACAATGTTGAAGGAAGACAATACGTCCACGTTCTGGTAAACATAATATCAAACTCAGGAAAAGAGTATGGATTGATTTTCTTTATTATGTGATGAACAGTCTAAATAATGTAATTAATTATATTTAGTTTTAAATTTTAATTTCAGAACTTTTACACTAATATTTGCATAATATACCCTATGATTAATTACATTAAGTGATTTATTGAATCAAATTATATATATCATATGGTAAGTTAAATTATTGTTTTAATTCGCGAAGCCATTAAAAAATCCAAACTAATGTCCTTTTTCTCGAAGAAGCCGAAGAGTGACGAGGTAGAAAGGAATTGAAGAGCAGACTTGATTTGATGAATCAGAAGAACGATTTGTCTGTCACTTGTGCCCGGACCTGTTACATGGAACCTGTGACAGTTACAAATCACTGATACTTCGGTTCAACCGTTCCAAACTATTAATCACTACTGGGACACTCAGCACTGAATTTAAGCCACTTCAATATTCTGTTTTTGTTGTTGTGTTGTTCTTGTGCATTATTTTTTGTGGTAGACTATTTTGGATAACAATTTACTCTGCATTGGGTACTTTTCACTGAAGGTTTGATTTAGTTTTTAATTTAAGGTTTTTTATAAGTTTATACCTCCTTTACATTTTAGTAAACACATACTTTACATTATTTTTGTATTTTTTTCGAGTATACTATTCTTTCAGCCAAAACCATTCAGAAAACACATTTATTTATTTTTTAACTAAACTCTATGGACGCTTTGAAAATCTGTTTTTTTCATCAATACAAACTTATTTTGTATAATGATAGGTCTCTCCTATTCTATCTGCATGTAGGGATATTTTTTTATATCTTCATTCATTAATTTCACACTATTTTAAGTGTCAACTTCAAACCCGGTTAGTTGGTAGAAGCTAATATAATGGGGTTTTGTATGGATTATCAAGTTTTTACTTTTTATCATTTCCAGTGTGGCTACTTTTTTAGAATTCAATAAAATACTAAATAACTAAGAATTTACATTTTTTTCTTTTTTAAAAGAACCTTTCAGCTACTCTACATGTATATCGCATTTTAAGAATTATTTTCGTTAGAGGATGTCATTTGCAGGGAAACTTAAGTATGCATTCGGAAAGGCTGAGAAATCTGAATAGGGTATTAGGTACGTTTCCTATGACGGAAGCATAAAATCATTTTCCGCTCCAAATTTATATGTTTTCCTACCAACTTCGTTGATTCGTTCAGCAACTCTTTTTCGTTTATTAAAGGTTTGAGGACATGGTCAATGCCAATTGACGATTTGAGTCGGAAAGAGACAAGGAAAATTTTATATTTTACTTGTTTTTCAATATTAATTATTAGCATTTAAATAGTAATGTTATATTACTTACCATTTTTAAACATCCTTACCACTGCTGCCATTCTTTATGAAAAAAACTTTTTAACAACACAGTTGCCAAGCATACTTACTCGTTTTTTTCTCTACCATGTTTTATTGTTAACCCTGAGAAATAACTTGTTGAAAATTAAAAAATTCTAGATGTCTGTTATATGATTTGCCTTCTTTTGTTAAAATTATATCAAGCTTAGATATTTTAGTTTATTCCGTTTTAAGTAGTCTTGGGATTATTTTGTGTTTGAACATGTTGTTTAACTTAATGTTTTCCATATAGGTACTATTCTATTATGTTTTTCTGGAAATGAACCATTCATTCATTCATTTCTATAGTCCAGGCAACGAAAGGGTATAGAGTGAATTGCACGGATCACAATTTTTGACTTTGTAACTTTGTTTGGACTAGGTAGGAGTAAAACATATCAAAATTCCCCGCCCTTAGCCCTTGAGCCGGCTGGGCTGGATGGGCCTAGAGATACAATTTTTTGGTTCATCCTAAATATCTTGAAAACTATCAACTTTTAGTATTCCCTATTAAATTTGAAAATTAAAGAAAATTAAAGTTCCTGTAAGAAAAATATACAATATGTCTACTTTGGTCCAACCGTTTACAAGGTAAGAACTAATTTATTTTAATATTTGAAAAAAATATCCCTTCCATAAGAAATACATGTAACTATGGTGTTGGCGAGCTCACAAAAATCGTTATTTTTCAAGGAATTATTATAATTTGTTATAACTCCTTGAGAAATAACGTTTTTTGTAAGCTCGCCAACGCCTTAATTTTAGACCAATTTTTATGATTGAGGTGGCAAATTACTGGAAATGTTGTCAATATTTCCTGAATGCTGTCATTTTCCTTTAGGTGAAAAAGCGTTGCCCAATTGGGCATCTAAGTTACCCTCAAATTTTCATGTATTTCTTATGGAAGGGATTTTTTTTAAATATTAAAAAAATTAGTTCTTACCTTGTAAACGGTTGAACCAAAGTAGACATATTGTATATTTTTCTTACAGGAACTTTAATTTTCTTTAATTTTCAAATTTAATAGGGAATACTAAAAGTTGATAGTTTTCAAGATATTTAGGATGAACCAAAAAGTTTTATCTCTAGGCCCTTCCAGCCCAGCCGGCTCAAGGGCTAAGGGCGGAGACTTTCGATATGTTTTACTCCTAACTAGTCCAAACAAAGTTACAAAGTCAAAAATTGTGATCCATGCAATTCCCTCCATACCTCTTTTTGAGCATTCATTGCCTGGACTATAGGTCAAATTCCGTTATCTGCCCACAACTATATATTTCCAATATAACAAAGTAATTTAACATTTGGCAGTAGTATAACAAATAAATAGGATGTGTAGAGATAATTGGAGATGTAAAAGACAAATTATAGAAACAAATTTTATTCATACACGGCCTGATTTTATACCCGAGAGTATCTTATAGGCCGTTATATCTTATCTCATGTCGCCGTAGTGGCATCACAAGAGGAGAGGTCAGGTTAGGTTGGATTAGGTTAGCTTAGGATCAAATCTAATTTAATATTTAATACTAACTCAATTAACCTAACCTAACCTAACCTAACCCAACCCTACCAGCGGCCGGCGCGGCGATGCGTCGTTGATGTTATTTTTATCTGTATGTTTGACACATAAGGCAAGGACGACAACAATACCGACTGAATCACTCAAAAATTATTCCGAAAAGTTTGGCAAACTATCCAGTAACCAAAAGACAGCCATAAAACGTATACAGCCAATAGGAAAAAGTTTTTCAGTTGTGGGCAGATAACGGAATTTGACCCATTTCTATATAGCTCATTTGTCTTGTATAATGTTCTACTCAATTTTTTTACTTTTTGAATTGTAAGCCTCCGGATACGAATAAATACTATAATGGTTTAAATACCTGTTTTATGGTATCCAATGTTGTACTATTGCGCAACTAGTTTAGACTTGATCAACAAATCATCTTTAGGCAAACAAGGATGTTAACACCTATCTTATCATCTTCAGTTGAAGATTGTCGACAATCTTCTTAACTGACGACAATCTTCAACTGAAGATGATAAGATAGGTTTTAACATCCTTGTTTGCCTGAAGATGATTTGTTGATCAAGTCGAAACTAGTTGCACAATAGTACAGCATTGGATACCATAAAACAGGTATTTAAACTATTGTAGCAATTTTTTACGAGATTTCTGGCACACAACATACTACAGTAAAGTGAAGACGCCTCAACACAGTTAATAAGTTAAAGAGGTGGCTATCCATTTTATATTTTTAGTACGTAAGGTACTCTTATTTTGTACTTATGGTAATTATTGTCTCTTACAGTGTTGTGAATTGATAGCTTACATCACTACATTACATAACATTACATGAAATGGCGACCTACCCAGGTAGGTATTTTAAGGCAAGTATGAATGACAGATGAGTGAAAGATGATTGTGGCGCGATCTTGTAGTCTTGTTACTGACTAAGGCCGACATATTCCTTAGACAGGACTGTAAATTAATAGCCCAACAGCCAATGGCAACAAAGGGACCTAGATTTTAACGTGGGATCCGAACCACAATATCCCCGGTTAACAATTTTACGATTTGGTCTGATTATAAGAACGGTCCTATGAACATAGTATTCAATAGTGCGGACGTTAATCCCCAGTAAGGAACATCACTTAAAATTGATGAGCCAATTATTGTGTACTAATACAAGAAAAAATATACAAATGTTTTTAAGAGGGTTAAAAAGAAATTGTCTTCAATAAGACACATATGTACGCTAAACAACCCTTCATTTTCGAAACTATCAAATACGCATAAGGTAATATATTTAGGTACTTTATGTTGCCATCAACAGACGAGTCACGTAAATATGCATATGTATGTTATTGTTAATTTGTGCTCAACAACACGTCTGAAAATTATAATAGAGGAATAATCTGTGTAAATGAAAACCATATTCATGATATCCTGCATAACTACATCAATTATTATGTAAGAACCCAAAATTTGTATTTTATACATTTTGTATTTATATTTAAATTTGTATTTTATTCATTTTGGTTCCAAGCTAAATATTACAGTCTTAGATTGCAATACGTCTTCTTTATTCGCTTTCGTCAAAACAATTTGGTACAAAAGATGGCCATTGATTATGAGGCCAGGTTGATGTAGTAGTAGTATTATAATAAGGATGGTAATAAACATTTTCCAAAATAGAAGAAAACACGCAGGTTAATCTAATGCGTTATTAAAATAATTAACTAATTGCATGAGAATATCAAACAAAGACGTTGTCCGAGGCAGAGTTGTGACAAATTTTGTTTTAACTGAAGCGATTTGTTACCTTTCCAACCGACATTTCTACAAACTTTGCCTGATGGACTCAGCTTTGCTCATGACTAAATATTAGTCTTAACAAGTAATAGAGTTGTCAATTCCAGTGGTCAAATGGTTGATTAAGTATTAAATTGTTATTTTGATAATTATTCCTGCTGACGTTTGCCATCACTGAAATGTATTTTTACTACTTTTACAGTTCTCCGTTTGAGCTACAGTATGATTTCGTCCTTTCGTTAGTATAAAAAGAGACTGCAGGTAGTTAGTCTAAGAAGAAATATCCTGCAGTTAATACTCTTATCTATATTACGTTTCGTATCGCGCAAGACAGTTTCGGTACGGTATTGCAGCACAAATTCCGTAGTGTCCCAGGCCTTAGAAGCATTAACAACTTTATGACAGTTTAATGCTGATTTGCAGCATGCGATTTGGGGAGTTTCGACTTTTTGCCACCGGCCAGTACGACTGACCAGAACTATTATTATTTTTCACCACACTACGACGAAATCACCTGTTTTACAAACGTCAAACGCGGACCGAAACACACCGATTGCCGCCACAGGACCGAAAACGTTGGGGGCCCTAGGGCGGAAAGTCAGCTGATCGTTTATTTGCTTGAAACAACGTCAGAACATCACAAAATTATACGGCATTCAAGACAGGATAGTTGCGATCATATGACTGTCATAGCTGTGTTTTGTTTTCAAGTGAATCAAATAATAATCAGTTTTGTTTAATTATTTAGGGTATATTTCATTGTGTAGTGTGGTGAAAAATAGCGTTCGCACCTCGGCCGAAAGGGTTTTGCAGCTCTCGATCGTTTCAAATTCTCGACTTCGTCTCGAATTTGAAACACGATCTCGAGCCTGCAAAACCTCATTTTCGGCCCTTGTTGCGAAATATACTATTATCAGTGTTATCAAAGGTCAAAGGATAAAATGTTCCTAAAACTAAACGTACAGTAGAATTTAAAACGCCATAAAATAAAGGGTGTTTCTTAAGAAAAATCAAAGTTGTCTCTTGGAAAATAGAGGCCATATTTTAAATTTCGAAGTAACCCCAAATCGCAGCTTTAAAATAAAGTGAAATCGCGCATGAGAAGTTCTTTACCAAATTTATAATAAAAAAGTAAGCTATTGGTTCACTTTGGGTGAGACACCCGGTATATTGTAAGGAGCGAAGTATCACACTTGCAGACTATATCTATCACCCCCTCAATTAACTGCCTCTGCAGCCATAGTTTTAGAACATCACAACTTCAGCCAATCGTGTCTGCATAGTTCGTCATACCCATTCCTTAACGCGCAGCCTAGCACTACTTTCCAAAATTGACTCTAACCTCACGCATTTTAACATTTGTAATAGTATTAATAAGAAAAATGTATTTATTTTACTGAAAGTTAGTTGTTTAGTTACGAAAGATGTTAGCAAGTAACCTTAATATTGGGTCCAATGACTAAACTTTAAAAGGATTTATACTTTAAATGCGAAAGTCCTAGGTTATATTTCATTCATGGCTGCTAATATTTCTCGATGAGATTTCAAAACTGGTTCCATCAAAATAAAATAGTTGGCACATAAAACTTAAAACTGCTAAAAGAATTAATTTAAAAGTGTTTTAGGAAGTAGTTTAACTTTAAAATGCTGATAATTATGCTTTACACAGAGCATAGAGTCATACCTAACCTAACTATTTACTCTAGCGATCTCCTGTAATGGACCAGAAGGACTAATGTAGTGTTATATGGTAAATGACTTGCATTTATTACATTTTAGTGTGTTTTTAAAGTTAGTAAAATACTATTCTATTACAGTTAAACCATTAAAAATAAAATATAATTATAAGTATATGAGTCAGTATATTAAGTATATTAAGTCATGACATTTAATAAATCCTTGAAAAGCTATTTACTATCGTTTCCTTAAGATGTTAAATGTTTATATTTCTCGGAACATTTTACGTACACCGTATATTTCTCGGAACAACTATATCGTGCGTGGAATATTTCTGTGAGATGCACTCCTAGTTAATATTTTGAACTATTAACTTCATTTATTAAGTTATTATTTATTATTCATATTAAAGTAGCATTGACTTACTTCGAATTGTATTAGGCTTAATGCAACAGGCTATTAAGGAATTCCGCATTTGTTATGGTGTTTATTAAGAGACAAATTAAACTTAAGTTCAACATAAACTCAAGTACTTTAATAAAACCTATTCGCAGAACATTATGCATAGCAATTTGTCAAGAAAAGTGCTAAGCGTAAAAAGACTGACACCTAATAGCCAATACGTGAGTAAATAACGTTACGGCCAACGTTAATAATGTTGAGTAACAACGTACGGTGAATCCAATAAATAACGTTGAATCTAAATCCAAATATTTAAATCTAAATTCCCAAATTCTCTTAATTTTCTTAGGGTACATTAACAAATTAATAATGAATTTAATAGTAGTGATACCTACCACAGCACTAAACTAACTTGTAAGGGACTGGTAGCCACTGACCCGAGGGATAATAGTCATGGCTGTATAACTTCTCGTTTGGTGGTTCATATTACCTCCTACTTCTGCAGTAAATATGAGTTCTTATAAAAAAAAGTCAGCCTAAAGGTTTTTTTAACATTTAAAGTTATGAGATTATTAATGTTTGATTTTTTTATATATCAGCATTTGTTTTGTCAGTGATTTTTTTTTGCTCTGTCCTTAGGCAAGTTTATATTGATATCTTATCAGGCGTGCTTTTATACGTTTTACTGATATATTATCAAACGTGCTGATGTTTGTACTGATATCTCATTAAATGTGTTGGTAAACGTTACATTAATGTCTTATCAAATGTGCTGATAAGCGTTTTACTGATATCAAATGTAACAATTTGATATTTATTTATTTACTTACTTATTTATTTTACATGCAACAATACAGGTAGTAAACCCAATTACATTACGCATTCTTCTCGGTAGGTATTTGTCATGATGGTATCTATTATTAAACTTAATTGGCTACACCATTTATAAATATACCATTTATAAAAAAATGTTTAATTCTATTGATGTGCAGCCAATTAAATTTAATACATTACGCATGTTTAGTAGAAGAACATGCATAATTTATAATAATTATAATATATATATGCTACAACCTATAGCAATAACTAGGTTGTTTACAATAACTACGCTACAAAGTAGCGAGAGAAAATAAGTAAAAAATAACACATGCTTTTCTTTTCCCCTTTTTTGATTATTAGGCTGACTAAAAGTTCAAAACTATTTATATATATACAAATAAAATAATTGATTTTGATTGATTGATTCAAGCTACCAATTTAAACCCCTTTGGCGATATCTTTTATTTGAAAATATATCAACTTCTCCCGACTAGGTGTTATATAATTTCATCTTTGTGTTGGAAGGTGATGAAAACTTTATTCTTGAGAGCGAAAAATTGCCATTAACCAAATTTTGTGACCTATTTTAATATTGGGAGGCATAAAAATTAATTATAGACAAACAAAATGAATCCATTATTTCACCTTTAACAATTTAAAAGAAATGGAAAATTCGCCACTTTACTACCAGAAGTAAATATGCCAGTGTATAATACTGATATCTTAACAATCGTGCTGATATTCTGATATCTCATCAAACGTGTTCATGTTCGTTATACTGATACCTTATCAAACGTGTCTATATTCGTTATGAGGATATCTCATTAAACATGTTAATATTCGTTATACTGATATCCTATCTTACGTAATGATATAAGTTATGCTGACATACATAGATGTAATATTAGATGCACCAAGCTAATAATATGTCTGGTTTATTCAAAACTTAACCATGGAAATCCTTTAAACATTATCAATCCATTAACTATAAACTAGAAGGCTTGATATGGATTTGAATATGTCTTGACTTTTAGTATATCTCGCAAAATCTGAACTCATAAAAATACAATGTAAAGAGTTTTATTGAAAAGTAGAGAGTACATTTCGTTAATGGCTAAGCAGCAATTTAGTGACAAAACGTTTTCCCGAATGAAAAATCCACCATATAAATGCTTTCTGCATATGTTGCAGCTAATGGGCAATACAATAGTAATTTTCATTACTAGGAGCGAAAGTGGCTCTTTTTGGTACGAGATCGTAATTTACAGGCGAGGCGCAGCCGAGCTTGGAAATGCGATCGAGTACCAAGGAGACACTTTTTCTCCATGTGATGAACAACTATTTTCATCATTATGTATAAATAACCATTTAATCGTTAAAAAATTCGAATACATAATTTTGAGGTTATCCAAAATAGTCATCGTCATTTACACATCTGTTAGTTGTTTACAAACACAAGTTAAGAAATCGTTCAACCTTTCAAACGTAACATAAACAAATTTTGACATTAGAGTACGGCAAAATTTACCATATGTTTTTTCAGTACTCGTATTCGAAGTGATCCAAAAACGATCATTTTGCGTACGATTTAGAGAACTAAAAACGGCTGTTTTCGGGACAGTATGATGAAAATTACATTTTCAGTAGCACATTCAACTTGTAATGGAAATGTCATTTCCTGCTGATATAGCCATTCCGTCATTCTAGCGACTGACATAAACATTCTCTCATTCCAGTGACTGGCCCATTCTGTCTGAAATGTATTACTCACTCTTTCATAGTAGTTTTTTTTAAATTATTTTTCTTGTAAAATGTTGTGAATTGGTTTTAGTTCATTTACGACAGTATTAAAATGTTGTTTTAAATCAAAAGATTTACTTTTCGCTCTTATCTAAGGGATGGTTACTTTCTTTTGAGATAAAAAAAATTGGTCATAACCGGAATTTTATCTAGGATGTCTTATTATGTCGAGTTATAATCTATATTGAAATAACGGATATCAATTAAAATGGAATTAGTTTGTGTGTTAGAGAGCAAATAGTGTATTTATCCTTTGATCATGTTCAACAAGTTGTTATGTTACTACGACTGGAAAGTCTGAATATGAAAATAAAACAGTCCATCATTAAAATAATATTACACCCCTTACATGTGCATGACAAATGTACTTTCCTTGAAACTTGATGGTGAGTGAAACTTATGAAGTAATAATTACATAACAATTTTAAAATCGTTCAGTTAGAATACAACAATAGAACCCTCAAAATCAAATTCTGACACAGATAAATGATAAAGCAGATTGCATTTGAATTATATAATCATCACATCATGTAATTAAAGTAAACTAATGAATTCCTTTGTTAGGTTTTTTCTAGAATAATAAATATTGTGTAACTTTCTTGAGGAAATGATAATGATCTTCCGCTGTTACAATGCTTATATGTGCTAGGGTTATGTTTAATGTTTACCTGTGATGTCCAGGTAAGTGACTAAACTTCCAAAATAATTCATAACGGGCAATGTCCATTGTCGCTATTTTCTTGTAAGCATGTCGAGAAGGTGGCTCAGAGGTAAAGCGTTTGGCCCTGTGTGTCAAACGTCGCTGGTTTGATCCCAGCGGCGGGCGACTCCAGTTCCATCATGAGCGGTCACCTCTGGCTGGTCTATGGGAGTACTGCCGCTACGGGCTGAATTTAGAATCCGTCTCCACCGTTAAATCTATGTTAAATCGATACTTTCTGATTTGATTTAAATTATCGAATTCTTTAATGAACTCTTTATGTTTTATTCTTGTTATTAACATACATCTTAATTTTCCTACGCGGAAAATCAGCGTACAATTTGCTTTTTCATGTTTAAATTATAAGAATTAAAAAAAATAAAAAGTAGGAATAGTAGAGTCTACAAGTTACTGTTTGAGAATTTTTCAGTAGTATAAGCTTAGACGGGAGGCCACTGGTGGTTTCTGTGGACTTAATCTATTTACTTGTTTTCGAACGACACTTTTCGACAACTCTGTCAAAGGTTAACTGTAGATGAGTAAAATATATATGTCAGAGCAAACTTCGTACTCGAGTTTTATCTAAGAGTCTTTGTAAATATAGTTCCTAAGAAAGAAAAGCAGGCAAAAGATTCATTCTTTTTATATTACTGTTCTCGTAGTTTGCTAAAGGACATGTAACTTGTACAATGATTCAAAATTCGAATTTGGTTTTGAAAACTTTTTGCTTAATCATTTCAAACCTATTTTGCAACATTGTACTGAAATCATCACTCGAACAGAGTGCATTACAAGTGCAACGATGAATGTTTTGTCTGTTTGCAAACATTTTAAATTGAATTATATTATAAGTGTCTTGATTTTAGAGGCGAAGTTGGGTCAAGTCCTCTCTACCACTTAACCTCTAGTTGAAAGCAATACACAGGAATATCATTATGGTATTTACAAATGGAGAAGATAGACAAAATTAATTTTACAGTAATGAATGCAGTATTAATGACACGTATAGCAAATATGTAGGGAAAACATAATTTAAGGTAATTTTTTACCGCACACGCAAACAATTATCCATGTCGCCCAGGACTCGTCACACGCCGCCAAGCCGTCACCCGTCACACAAGCATCACTGCACGCCCCGCAAAAAAGAGATTTTCCTCCACCTACCAATACACCATTGGTTGAGAGGACTTGTCCCAACTTCGCCTCTCAAATAAAGTCATTTATTAATATAATTCAATTTTAAAATGTTTGCAAACAGACAAAACATTCATCGTTGCACTTGTATTGCACTCTGCTCGAGTGATGATTTCAGCAACCATTGGACGACTAAAGTCGTCTTTTAGTCCCTGGAATTGAATACTGAAATACTAGTTTATACTCCATGAGAATTACTTACTTACTTTTTCTCTCACGCGACTAAAAGTAATCTCATAAGAAATTCATGGGTAGACATCCGGCGACACCGCGATGGACAGTAAGGAAATGTGGCAACACTGTCAATTTTCATTTGCTAACTCTAAATTTAATTCAAGAATTTCAGTGTTTCATATTAAGAAAGAAAACCATATGCATTTAATAGCCAGGAAATAATTTTTTTTGTATGAATTAAGTTTGCAGCACTGAATATAAAGAACCTGATTTAGAGTTTGTTTTTACCAATATACCGAACGTTTTAAAAACATGATTGTTTCTTACATCTTCCTTACATGATTGTACCTAAATGTACCTACAAATTTTGGAAGGTATTATAATTAATAGACTTTAGAAAAAATCATGTTAAAATAGTGTGAAAGTGTGAATAAATGGCTGCTTAAATTACCTAAGTAGCTTATGTTATATATTTATATGTGATTCTAATCTAGCCCAGTTTAAAGGAGAAAAGGATCATATGAAGGAAAAGTTATATTGTCACAGTTATTGTTAATAGTGGAGATGGAGGAAAGATTTTTGTGTGCATCAAGGGACTAAGGTGCTTTTTCTCCTTAGGGAAAATTGTCGCCGTCGGTTTCGTCAACAGGCGACAACGGTTTCCCTCATGGAGAAAAAGTTGCACTTTAGTCCCTGGATGCACAAATAGTAGTTTATGCAACGATTGTATAATGAATGCCTTTAAGCCATGAGTGAGATGTAAGTTAGAACACGAGCGAAGCGAGTGTTCTAAATATCTCACGAGTGGCTTAAAGGCATAATACAATCGTTGCATACACTATTTTATCTACGACCAACAATATACGACAAAATTTCCCCCGAAGTTAAACAGAAATCATGACTTTTACTAATGATGGAATAGGTCAACTAAAATTTGAGGTTAGGCAAATAAGCAGACTGAACCATGAATCGTTGTGGAACAATCAGCTGATGGGATAAGTAAACTCAAACATGAATCGTAATGCAACTATCAGCTGATGCGCGAATTGCGTAATTGTTATTATGACACTACTTACGTGAAATGCCGAGCTCTCATTGGTCTAGAACCAGTACTCTAAAGTGACTCCAGTACTCTAAAGACGTCATTAGAGTACTGCTTGGTTTTTGGTGTTTTAATGTATATCATTATAATGTTTATTGTAATACCATAATTGGTGCTTATTGCAATGGTCGTAGATAATAACTATTTTTACTTTTGCCCAAAACTGAGCACGCTTATCTTAATTTTTAATTCGGTCAGGAAGTGCAATCTACAGTCTTGATTCAGTTAGGAAAGCGTCACTTTAGTCCCTATTTATCCAACGAACATTTTAACGGTTGTTTTCGATCTGGATTCATTTTTGCATTTTCCATCACAGAAGATATAAATCTTTTGCATTTATATGACGTTTTTGTACATATTTAATAATTCGACCATATTTTCCTATGGAATAAACCACAATACAAATGAATTGATTTTAGTATAAAGTGGGAACGCCCCATAAAACAAATGGATTACTGCAGAGAAAGACATACACTTAGCTTATATCTTTCTTGTTTATCTTTATATTTCGAGATGAAAAACTTGTTCCTAAATTTTAAAGATTTTTTATTGAAGTAGAAAAATTATAAACTAACTGTTAACCACATCAGGTTTTATTTAAATTTATTTTATTTATTAACTGGCATATGAATGTGAAATATATTGCAAACTTGTGTATGTGGCTACTAAAATATAAGGAATACGGTATAAGGTATACGGTTTAATGAGTTTGTGCTAATGGTACACATTGTTAAACTACTACGGAATCGTAGTTGTTATGCGTTATTATCACCTCCGTAAATTCATAATTACATTGTTTTCTACGGAATACATATATTTTGACTAAGGAAAAGTGATGTCACTGATTATAAAGAAAAACTAGATATTCTACAACTCTAACGTTTAGTTTATATTCTGAAAAGCACAAAGCTTAACAGTTGAGGGCAGGGTTTAGTAATGGTGAAGTAATAATCCAAGCCCGAGACTTTAACTTCGTGTCTACTCAAAACTACTGTTGTGGGCTGTAACACGCCTAGAATATCCTCTTAAAACTTGTTTCTTCTTATGGCCGAGTTCTCAAACCTAGTTTTTACTCAGTTTAAACTAAGTTCAATTTAAAGCATATGTTAAACTGAGGTTTTTCATAGCTCCATCAATGGAATTACTTTGAAATGAGATTAAACCAAGTTTAAACTAATAAATTTGGCCTAAGCGATGTTAAAAAATTCGTTTTATTAAAACATTATTTGTTAGTGTTTTAAAATTGGTTATTGTTTCAGTGATTAATTAATGAACTGTTGTTTTTCCAAAAAAATGTACAATCATCTATTAAACTATTACATACTCAAGATAGGTTTAATGAAATAAATCCTGCACAAAAAACCACTGAATATCTCAACAACAAGGGGGCTGTGTTAATGATCACGACTTAAAGTTGTAACGGCACAATTATAGGTGTACAATCTATATACTTTTTATAACATATTGAAATTTTTAGTTAGTGAATGAACATAATTAAAACAATCATAAGCTAATAATTTATCAAATTTAACTTATTAAGAGACTCTTAAATCCTTGGAATTCTTAGACAGATTATTTTAAGGATACAATCGTGAATCTCTTTTGACAATGCTTAGGAACTAACGAAATAATTGACATCAATTAATTTAGGGAAAATTCATAAAAATAAAATAGCTAAAAACATAGGATATCTAAAGTTTAACAAATTTAATATAGTGCTCTGCAAGAGTATAAAAAGGCTCTGCCCTAAAATAAATAAATATACATAGCCTATATACAAATATTCAAAATTAAAACCTAAGCCTCATTGTGCATAAATTCTGAGTTTCAAATGATACTCAGTCGAAAGAATCTATAATTTAGTATGATTTATGTGAAACAGCTAATTTGATAGATCGTTATCTGAGTGTCAAGCTGTATCACGCCATTCGGTTGTATCGCCGTTTTGTTGGTATCAAAACCACCTATCCCGTAAACCCTGTAGAAATATTAACGCATACAGTTCAGAACCATCAATTTGTGGTTTAATAAGTATAATTTCATTTCATTCCATAGTAAATTATATCCCATTATACGTTGCTTTTATGAGATTAAATCATAATTGTAATTTCTAAAATTGAGTGGGCTATTATTACAATTCAATTCTGACATCCCTAGAATTAAATTAGATTATATTTTACAGCTTCTCCGCAAACAGAGGATATGAAAACGAAATGTATTAAATGCAATTTATAAGTAAACATTAAATTCAATATAAGATATATAACTTCAGTTGTGAACCCTTAATTGTATTTCTGTGGCTAACCAGCAGTTAATGAATTATTTACGCAATAATGCCAATGAATGAATGAATGAATGAAAATACTTCTTTATTGAGGCGAACTTAGGACCACATGGTCCTTTCTTACGGCTAACCTCTAATACTAATATACAAAAATGATGATAATTTTCCAAATTGGACCAATTTCTACCACGGAATCTTTTTAAAACAATAATTTCACTGATAACTCGTCTTGGGAAACGTCATGAATTACGTACGAATAGTTATATCCCTTCCTTTTACTCTATCATTTCCATTTATGATTCAAAATCAGGTTGATAATTAATTGTAACTACATGAAAGAAAATTACGTTTTACGCATGAAATACGTAACCAGTTTTTCATCATTATTAGCAAAGCGCTATAAAGCGAAATTTGATAACGAATTGTCCTTACTAACCAGAAATTTATTTATTTCTTGTAGAAATTCATATTAATGAAATAATAAAAGTCCGTTTTTCAAAATTACCACAGGATGATTTCCTAAGATTCGCATTGTTTGAGGATATTAATTATATAATAAAAGATTTTTATTAGATTAAAACAATGTTTTCATAATGGCTAGAACTTGCCTGCTCATAATTGCCTAGAACATAAACAACTCATTTTAGGGATTAGATAAAAAATATTAAATAACAAGTATATTTAAAAAGTTATAACAAAAGGTTTACGAGGCAGGTGAGTTTTAGATGGAAGTTAAGAATGATGGTCTCCATCAAAAAGGTTTTAGGCAACACTATCAGCATAGTGTAGAGCATAGTATGTAACACCATTATCTAAACTGTCCCAAACATGCGAGAGTCCACTTTGTTACTAAGGTAGCTAGTCGGTTGTCGGCAAGGAAGACTTGTTGGAAATGTAGATCATTTTGTCGAAATACATATAATGTGTATTACTTGTATTTTTAAGTTTTAAGCACTTTGTTTCTCTTATATGAAACGGTGACGAATGTAATAATTAAGTGTTTAATTATATTCTGTGCTCATACAGAATACATGAGCAGTGTTTTCGAGATTGTTTCTTGCTTGATTGGTTGGCTGCTTGATGCTCAATATTCTCGAAAACTGCTCCACGGATTTCCTTCAAAATCTGGAAATAATAAATTTCTAACTCATAAATTTGTTCAATGCAGGTTACTTTGCCTACCAGCGAATATTATATTTATTTGTTGTATTAACCTAAATTATAAATTTATTAATCCTCGTGTTTTTCAACCTCAGAAACGTAAACATATTTAGTTTGCTATACTTTTGATTAAGTATATATACAAAATCGCCATGTACTTAAAAACTACTTATAAAGGGGCGTCTAAAATCGTATTGGGCTATTAATTTTAAATGTACAATTCCATAATACTTTCTAAGCCCACAAGTTTCCAATTACATTATAAATACAAAATCTGCAGTCAACTGATTTATAATCGATGTCAAAAAAATATACAATGATTTATTTATTCTGTCAAACGTTTCTTCTAATTATCAGCGCTACTGTTACCACAACTTTTTCATGACAACATGTTCTAAATACAGACCAGCTGGTGAGTTAATCGTGCCCATTCCACAGCTCTGGAGAAACGATTTGAACGCAGCAATCTTGACAGCGCGCCAACTTCCGTTTGTTGGCTCCGCTTCCGTTTGTTGGCACTACATCCGATTGTGTATGAGTCACGATCGTTTCTATATATCGAAAGATACGGAAGTCGAAATCAGCCGCGGAGTATTTCTGGGAAACCATCTTATACCTGGCAAACCGGAAGAAAGTATTTTGGGTAAATTCTTAAAACTCGTTTTAGCACGATCAAGATAGTAAGGTCGCAGTTGAAAGGTTTTCAACTGTGGTTACGTGAAACGGTGTAAAAATAAAAAGATTTGAACAAGTTACGGGATGATTAATATTTAATTTTATAAAATTTAAAGGGTTATCATCTTCTAAATGAATAAAATTTTCATAATGTAAAAAATAACAACTTCATTCCAGTAAATAAAGCAAAGATATAACTTTTACAGATCAGTTTCAACCGACTTAAGCCCAATGTTTACCAGTTGTCTGAGCTGGGACAACATTTATCTTTTCTGACAACATTTATCCATCCTTGGAGTGTGTTGTTCTCTACCAATGGTTTTGAATGACGTAGATCTTCGACCTCTTGAACAAACTGGGACATTTTTTTAAACCAGTGTATCATAGCTGCTGCTTAGTGTGGCTGGTACTGGTATTTCATAGCTTTTTATGAATTTATATTTTAGAAATGTTTACAAAAATGTATCAGTCGATCTAATGAACCTCTTTCAAATGTTTTGAAATCAATATCAATATATACGGTTTGATATAGATTTGTTGTTATTGTTTAAGTACTTTTTTCTTAATCTCACATTTTTTCATTTTCATATTAGTTTACATTGTATTGCATTGTTTTACATGTAAATGAGATTACCGAGGAAAACAAGTATCAAACTAACAATACACGCTGCCCCTAGTGTATAAATGATACTGCTAATAATTTTCCGTAACGTTATATGCTAATTAACTGAAATGATGGCATGTAATTAACATTAGTTAAATCATCTTTTACAATAATCTCATTAATTACAAACTTATTAAATCAACTATAAGGCTTATTATCTTGAATATAAAAAAATTCATCCGTAAATATCAAAGGATAGCGAAAGCGATTTGTACTTTTAAGTACGGTAAAGGGTGTGATTTTTGATCTGACATTAACAATTAGACCATGACATATAATGCAATGAATGTTTTAACTTCGTCCATAAATTTTTATAAAAGTTGAACTAATGTTTGTGGGGCGTTATTACCCTTTGAATTATGACCATGTTCATAAAGCAACTAAGACAATTTCGGAAATTTATTACCTTAAATTTTTGCGTTTTTAGAGCAATTCATGGAAAAGGCAGAAAAATTAGTTTACATTTTACTTAAATCATCTAACGTGCTGTAAAAATTGTTTTCAAATTATGTTTGAAATAAAATTTAACTAAAATCGAAAACCTATAATTATGTGAATTTTGACTTTCATTTGTTGTTTTTTTTCTCACATAACAATATTACTGGGACTCTGTACCTCATTTTTATTAAATAGCATATTTTTGGTACACAATTAACAACGATTGTAACACAAATGCATATTCAATTTTAAATCTCTTAGCTTTGCCTTGAGAGCAAGATTTTATTTTCCGGGACATGTAGGCCAAAAAACGTATGCAACCGCCTTGAAATAAACCAGGTATTTAAATGTTACAAAGAGCAGAAGCAAGAGCAGCTGTTTTAAACAACATAATCCATTTCAGCGGTTTTAATACAGTACAAATAAATATACAATTGAAATTCAACTCTTTGAACCGACACAATTAGTTGATTCAATTATACCAACTTCTAGAGGGATAAAAATAAAAAAAATCAATTATAATATAATGAATATATAATTTTTTATAACATTTATTTTATTTCCAGTTGTTTTTAAACAGGCAATGACTTGTGTTTTTTATTTTCCTATTGTTTAAATATTAGTGAGGGAACACAATGATAAAAATATGATCGATGCAAAACCGCAACGCTACTATTAGGAAGAATACCAATTTCCGATCGGAATTGCAAATGACAATTTTCTCGGATATTGCATTTTTAATCATCCTTTTACAATAACACTACTACCGCTACTGCTACTGCCTTCACTATTTTATGTTCCCTTTTAAAAGTGTAGATTTATTGTGATAAAATAGTAATTAAGATAATACAGAGAGTGCTCATCATTACTTACTACGTCGTGTATTTTTAAACACTTCCGTACCTGTAAATAAAAATTATAGTATGATAAAAACTAAAGGTTTTTGTTTTAAGTTATGTTGATGTATTTTTTTGTGACAGTGGTGAACTTTGGGCAGCGATATCTTAACCACGTTGAGTATTTTTAAACGCTTCCGCACCTATATGTTCATTTCCGCACCTACAAAAAAATAGTATGACTAGCAGATATACCCGCAGCTTCGCCCGCTGAAAGGGTAACGAATTTTAAATAGCTCAATTAACAGATGGAATGATTTGGACCTTGGGCGTGCAATTACACACTTAACGTGCAGATGGTAATTCCATCCAAGATTGGAAAGGGGATGTATAACGTTTCCCCTAAAAACGTTTTCCTCACGATTAATAAATGGTGTGAAATAGCTTCCTCCCATTTGCAAATACAGAGAATTAGGGATACCTTGGATGTAAAACTTGAAAAAATGCTAAGGGTAGGTTTTCATCTTATCAACAAACTGAATTTATCACGTTTTGAAAATAGACCAAAAACAGTAAGGGAAGAAAAATTAACGGTAAATGCCTTGGCCAAAAACCTGTTTCTCAAACATTTCTCATTCATAATTATTGAACATCAGGTCACTCAGCTATCGATAGGGCAAAATTAATGTAGTAATAGTATATATTTTTTATTGAAACCCACATCACCTTGGTAAACCCTTCTAAAATGTTAAATTTGGATACCCCGTTTCCACTGGATATTCATATACCCAAAATGAAATGGCCAAACTGAGTTTTAAAATTATAGTTTGAGTACTTTTTTTTTATTTGTTTTAAGAGGGAGGCGGCCTCTTTTTACCTTGCATTTGCCCCCCCACATAGGCCTCAGGCCTGTGCGTGGGAGTTATCAAGCAAACCCAAGGAGTGAGCCGGTACAGTACAAGGATGAACAGTACTGCTAAAAGTATGCGACATCATCGGGACTCGATCCTGCGACGCTGCCGCCACAGAACCGGGGCCGAGTGCGCTACCAACTGCGACACCGACTCACTATTTATTTATTTACTAGACGGACAACCCATTTTACAAAAGTGGTAATACAATTTAGAACTTTGGGTGGGTCGTACAACGCAAGTAGCTTAAGAGGCATTTGACAAATATAATATGGTAGGTGGCCCTAATAAATTTGTATATTTCATTCTTTTGGTAGATTGGATCATAAACCTTTTCTATCCCCTCAAAATATTGTATAGGCCCTCTATCTATAGTTTTGAAAACCTAAATGGCCGCCATTTTGAATTTTATACTATACTCTATTTTAGCAGCCTGAGAAAGAATATTTTAAAAAACCTTTATTTTTTCGCATCTATAGCATATAAAGAATATGTATGTCAAGTTTCATGGCCCAAAGTCTTGTAGTTTTGGAGAAAGTAAGCTTTGAAAGCTAAAAATGGCCGCCATTTAGAAATTTATGATATACTATATCTAAGCCTTTTGAGAAAAAATATTACAAAATCCTTTCTTATTACGCATCTAGGGCCTAAAAAGAATATTTGTGCCAAGTTTCACGGCTCAAAGCCTTATAGTTTTTGAGAAAATGTGATCAGTCAGTCAGTCAGTCAGTCTGTCTGTCTGTTTGTCTGTCCGTCAGTCATTCAATGAATGGTTTTTGGCTTTTATATATATATATATATATATATATATATATATATATATATATATATATATATATATATATAGAGAGAGAGAGAGAGAGAGAGAGAGAGAGAGAGAGAGAGAGATAAAAACCAAAGGTTTTTGTCTTAAGTTATTTTGATGTATTTTTTTGTGACAGTGGTGAACTTTGGACAGCGATATCTTAACCACGTCGAGTATTTTTAAACGCTTCCGCACCTGGAAACAAACAAATTATAGTATGATAAAAACTAAAGGTTTTTGTCTTAAGTTATTTTGATGTATTTTTTTGTGACAGTGGTGAACGTTGGTCAGCGATATCTTAACAAAGACTGCTGATGCGGACTCTTCCCATGCTCGGACCTATAGTCTTCTTGGGGAAATAATTCCATTCATTGTATTATTATTGAATTATGCTGTAATTTTGTATGGAATAAATAATTTTGAATTTTGAAATACTAAAAGCGTATGAAGTTGATTAAAATTAATTGAACGAACATAACACCTCGTGTTTTGCGTTTCTCTTACAAAGTTTATATTAACCCGAGTTCAAAAACTGTACGATTCTCTTGTATTTCCAGCGCCCATTCTCAATAAGCGAATCTCGTGCATCAATATAATCAGTGAAATGTTTCAAACCCGACCGGGCGTCGGGCGGCGCTGAATGGAAGAGTTGGAGGGGAATAATTTATTCATTTCACAGTCTTGTAATGGCGGCGAGCTGGCTACAAATACCGCGGTACATTCAGCATTCAGCCGCGGTACATTCAGCATTCAGCCGCTGCGGTTGTGTCTCGTCTTGTGGTTTACCTCCCCAGACAATCATCAGTATTGATCTCTTTTTGAAGAAGTGATGATTAGGAATTTTATGGTAACTAATGGTTAAAACAAGTCAATTAAACAATGTTGCTGGTAAACACTAACAGTATTATAGGTTTGCAGGTTGCCCAAAAAATCCTTTTACTAAATCCGGATCTTTTCCGTTATACGTATACCACTGTTTCGGGTTTTTTTTTCAAGCTTGATTTTTGTAAGTTAGGTTTAAGGATTATGTTGATAAGATAACGAAACCGGAGGTAAAAATATTCTTAAAAGGAATTTCCACTTTAAAACGATTAATAACAATTATTTAACCTAGTTTATGGTGCTTGTTTAAAAATCAATTCAAGCTTGATTTTGGTAAGTTAGGTTAGGCTAACCTAACATAACCTAACCTAACCTACCTAACCTATCCTAATCTAACCTAACCCAACCCAAACTAACCTAACCTAGCATAACCAACTGGAAGTGGGACCGCTAGACGGCCAGACGCTGGCTTATCACGTCTAGACAGAGACGAAGGCTTATCACGTCTAGATAAGATAACGAAACCGCAGGTAAAATATTCTTACAAGGAATTTCCACTTTAAAACGATTAATAACAATTATTTGGCCTAGTTTATGGTGCTCGGTCAAAAATCAAGCTTGAGGGGTAAATTTGGAATGGTGGTACACGTATAACGGAAAAGATTCTTAAATCCTTTTATTACTTACGTGAACAAGAAAAACGGAAGCTACATTAAATGTCAAAATTTGTCAACCGCATTTTTTATTTTGTTTTATACTAATGTTTGAATGTATTTTTTGTAGCCGAACATAAAAACTTTTAAGTAAGGCACGGTTGTATTCTTATTTTCTTCCGGGAGACAGATTCGACGAATTTGATTTTATAGCTCTATTGAAAAACTAATTCGTCTCTGAACACATGAATCGTATAAAAGTCTCAATTAATAATTAATTATAATATAATATTTCTACGCTTATTTATTTGTAAATCTTTCTAGGTATGATTAGTATGATTTTTTTAGTATGATTATTTGATTTTGAATAAAACATCCAAAATGCATTATCCTGAAAAAGTTATCATAGATTTACTAGTCCAAAAACTATAGACCTAAAGTTCTTTAAGGAAATACCCTATTTTTGACAGTAAAAAATCCTGCTGGATCTGGTAATTTAATATTTGGAGAAAAAAAAATTTAACTACTTCTATGTTGTAAGTATGCAATTGAAACGCTATGTATTGCAGCCGCCTAAAGTGTAAGGTTAAACTTAACATCATGATTTTCCTATCTTTACTGGATCACGCCTACAGAAACCCCCTCGTATTTTTCATTTGGCGTTTTGAACATTCTTTATCATAATATTCTGTCCTTGATATATAACCCTATGCTCTCAAGTGTGTAATGTCTGGAAAACCTTTGGAGGGAATGAAAAATCAAAACTTGTACTAATTTTAATTTTGTTTTAAAGAATTTTTCTGGAGAGAATATGTAGTGAGAAACATGGTGAAGCTTGATAGTTACATGAAATAGCGGTTGGGACCAGATTTTTGGGTTTGGGAAAAAACAAATGGTTTACCGTACATTGTTCTTTTATTGAAAATTTGTAGAATTATGCAAATCATTGTCCTTACAATGCAAAAACAATCTGTTCAAACCACTTTGAAAACACCCAAGCTCGCTATGTTTCTCTCGAGGTATATGGCATACGTAAATTATGGCATTCGCTTGTTGAAAAGAATCAACAGATTGTTATTGCCTACATTCTATTTCAGTTTAGTAAAACAATTTTAAATTGCATTAACAATATCATTCATTATTTCAGAATAAATCAACACGAAGTCGTAAATCAGACAGACTGGTCGTTAATGTAGATATCTAGGTATAGGAACACAGAAGGTACAGAAGGAACCTGCCTGAAAACAGCCCTGAATGACCTTCTGTGTTCGGTCATTTGAATACAGAAGGTATTGAGACAATAACTGTCGCTAATGGCTTGACAGATGTCGTTAATGGCAGCAGTTCGTTGTTCGACAACCTTCCATTTGATTTAAGGTTCTGTCTTAAACGTCATATGATAACGTCTGTCTTGATGTCTCTCTTTGAGCTCTAATTAAACTTGATGGCTGATTTTTTTGACTTAACGATTCAATTTCATCTGTATAATCATTTAGTAAACAACAGTCGATACATAATTTGAAAAAAGTAGGATTGCATTTTGTACCCTCAAAGTTTATTTTACCGTATTTACGGCTACATTTCTCTAATTTGACTCTCAAACGACCAAAAACACATTTCAGCGTATTTTTTACTTTTCTAAAAACGTTTTCGATCATATGATTGTTCGCGCTTTAGGCTTACCCTCAAATGTTTAAAAAAAATTGAATAAACACAAGTATGGGATGACCGGATAGTTATTTCAATTAGTTATTTAACAAGTCTTCCCTTAGCGTAAAACATCCCATTCAGTTCAATTCAATTAAGGGTGCGGTCTACCTTGACAGAAAAATCTGCGTCACAGAGCGAAATAACATTGTAAAGATAGGGCTAAAGCGCGCTGAATTACGCTTGCAGACGTTTCGTGTCTGGACGACAAAAGCTTTATTTTTTTAGATTTAATATAAATGAGAGTGAGTTCACGTTCTTCAGAATATTTTATAGGGCTATAATTTTGTTATTTTTTTATAAAGCGTTTCTGTCGTTAGTTAAAAGACTTTAAAATCTAACAAAAAACTACCTTTTTTTGAAAGATTTAGGCTACACAATTCCTGTAAATAAACGGGGATAAAATCAAAAGTTCTAAAAATTTAGCGACCTACAAAAACATATCCTTTTTAAAATGACACCAAAATATTGGAAATCATATGAAAATCCAGCGATCAATGAATAAGATACAAAACCCTGTTTTAGCGCTCGGAACTTGAGGTAGACCGCTCCCTTGAATTCCAAATTTCTTTATTCATAATACATATTCATACATGTATTACGAATTGAACTCAGTATATCTTGATATTTATGGTGGCCCAACTAATACTTAATATTACCAAATTCAGGTGTACGGCTAAGTCACATCCACTTTGCAGAGCTTTGCTAGTCAATATGTGTATAGTACATTACTTGATTTTTACCTTTGTTGTTTGTTGTCATTAGAATACTTTAGATACAAAACGAAGTCCTTTTAAAATTTCCAAAAAACAGCTTAGGTGGTGAATTAAATTGCATTGGCAATATTGAGAATCAAGACTAAAACGCAGTAGAGTCTAAATAAAATGTTATGTTAGTAAGTTTATAAATGGTTGAGATAATACTATGCTTTGTATCATACAATTCATTTGTAAATTATTATTATATTAAGATCCGGTTACATCTTATTCCAGGGTCAAACCCTCTACAGCAAAAAAAATTGTACTAAAAATAACATATTTAAATATTTCAATCCCCTAGTGAAACAAAAGCTTCTAAACGCATAAAATAAACTTTGTCAGGACAAAACTTTATCAATAAGAGAGAAAAGTGTAACTTTGGAAAGTGAATATTCGTAGCCGGGAACAGTGTTTTAAGTTTCGCTATTTTATGAGATAATTTACTATCGTGAGTTAATTTATATTATTTTTCATACTTTGAAATCAAATTTAAAATTACACTTTTAAAGCATTATTCATACATGCTCTCATCAATACATAAATGTACACAGTTCTTCGAGGTCTGATGTAAAATAAAACGTTTATCCGTGCAACGTTAGCAATCGATTCCTGTACAGTGTGTTTTTTATTTCGCTTATGTACGGTTATTACTTTAAATAACCAAACCATATTATTAGTTTCAATCAGTAATTTCTGACATTAAGTTTAATAACGTGTAGTAATGTTACTGCGCTTGAAATTGGTCCGTATAAGCCAATGGAGTCTCTCAGAGGTTCCGGGTGTTCGAGGAAGACTAGTTGGTTCCTTTCCATTTTTCCAGGTGATAAATTGTAGAAATTACTTTTCATATTTTAAATAATTAATTATCGCAGATTTATTTTTAACGCCGTTATTAGCTCCTCCCTGTTACCTCCGGAGTAACTATGCCCGTTTTTTTGTTAACATGGTTAAGGTTTGATTGTTTTTCAGACTCTTACGATTCCAACAATTCATATGTTCCAATTTTTTTCCTTATTTTTTAAAGTTTCCTTAACTTATTTATCTTATTATGTGAGTATTATGTCCGGTCCGGACTTTGTATTATGTAAGTAGTGTTATTAATTCATTGCCACATTCATTCGCACTTTTTACTTAGTTTAGTTTAGTTTACAAATGTAGTGCAACACAAATTATTTGTCTTTGCACTTGCTACCACTGCTGATAATGTAGAGAAGAATATTATATAAATCATGGAAACTATTTATACTTTAGTAAATACACAACAGATTTAAGATATTTTATAAAAAGTTGTTTTTCATTAGATTATTCTGTGCATTCACATAAAAATTACAAATAAATAACAATATACACAAAATGTAATAGTTAGCAATGTTTAACAAATAAATACTTTCAAAGGGTGATTACGGACCAAGAAAGAACATGAATGTATTGAATATATCTGCGCTAAACAGATTAATTTAAAATCTTGTTGTCACATACATTACTTTATAAATCCCTCACACACCAAAACAAATACTAAGTCCCTTTAATCAACAAAAAAAAACACATCAAATTCAACTTTCAAATATTTTGGCCAGGTAAACACTACCTCGGACTTCAAAAATAAAACATATTTGCACAAAAAATCAAGAGGGACTCGGGGCAATGCGGGGTTGAAACGAAAACATGACGCGCGGATTCAGCTTGTTTAATTACCCCAAGGATTTGGTCCCCCAGTTGTAGTCGGCGAAAGAAGGGAAATTTGTAATTGGTACGATTCTTCTTTATTATTTTACAGTATAACGCCATAGTAAACTGGATTTTAAATATGCCATCTACCATATGGTGTCGAATAAAGCTACAGCCATAACTTGTTTAATGTAAATAAAACTGACGTTTTAGATTCCAGTGCTTTTTAAAAGGCAGATACTTTACGTTATTTTTTTTGTGGAATTTAATAAATTTCCATATATTTCCTGAGACACTGGAGCTAAAACCTTCAATAAGCCCTCTACCATCATCCGACGACTTGCCAAATGCTCACAATTTCTATAAAAAAGTTTCGCTTAGGTAATTATATATACAGATAGTAAACTAGAAGAAAAATTGAAGAAAACCCGTAGGATAAACTAAGACGTTATTAAATTAGTTAAAGAATAGCGTGAGAATATTATCATGCAGTATTTTATTATTATGTAATATCAGTATTATCAAATATTATTTTAATAAATAATATGCGCGCCACAATCATTCTACACTCATCCTCCACTCAATATTCGCCTTAAAATATACCCCTTACTGGTGGTCGGCGTCTTGATGGTAACGTAATGTAATGTAATTTAATTTAATGTAATGTGATGTAATGTAATCAAACACAGACTTTATGCGAGGCGGAGTTGTAACCAATGTTTCAACTGAAGCGATTTGTTACATTTCCAACCGTCATTTATCCTAACTCCGTCTGATGGACCCAGCTTTGCTCATAACTAAATGTTAGTCTTGTCAAGTAATAGAGTTGTCAATCCCAGTGGTCAAATTGTTAAGCTATTGTTTTGATTATTATTCCTGAGGGCATTTGACTTAAGTAGAGTGAACTACTCCACTTGCAGACTATATCTATCACCACCTCAATTAACAGCTGTCTCTGTAGTAGTAGTTATAGAACTTCACAACTTCAGACAATCGTGTCTGCAGAACTCGTGAATAGACCGCTATACCCGCCTCTACATCGTCCAATAATAATGCTTTTCCCCAGAATTGACTCTAACATTACAAATCTTTAACATTTTTATTAGTTACTAATACAAAACTCATTACTATGAGAAAATTTGATATTTATATTGAAAATCAGATACTTTTTCACAAAAAATAGTATGGTTGTAGCCCATCACATATCATAAATTATTTCCAAAATACTTCACCATATGTTTTCCTTATTTTATTATTAAAGTGTCTCCCAGTCTATATTTTCAAATGCGTCGTTTACTCTTATTAAACCCAAATGATAATTTCTTTGTTCAGAAACATTTTGTGATATCATCATTCTTCTTATGTAATTTTACAATAATGTACAAGCTTATGTCCAAGTAAATCATAATAAGGAGCAATCGAAATCAATTGTAAGGAGCAATCGAAATCAATGCCATGTGTACTTGGGAGAAGAATATTTTACAAAAACTAACTGGTCAATAATATTCGGTATCAACTTAAAGTGATTGCATTATTTTCTAGTTATTATTTAACAATTACATTGAGAGGAATCATAATCATAATTAATTGAGAGGAATAAGAATAAGAATATATTTATTTTTTCAAAACATTACATGGCATTACATAGACAAAAGTTTGATAAACTTAACTACTAACATTACATATTTCCAAAACAAAATCTATTTTTAAACTTATAAAATAAATAAAAGATCCTCTTAAAACTAAGCAGGCACTTTTTAAGAAACAGGCAAACAGTAAACTAAAGTTAAATAAACAAATCAATGTTTTGAAAAAAATTAGGACCTCTGAGGCAAAGCGCCTGTTTAGAGGTTCCGTTCAGATAAGCTATCAGCTCTCAGGACAGCTAGGCTACTTACATATTTGATAATATTCCCTTGCTATCTCTGCGGAATGTTCAAATGAAAAATAAAAAGACTTTTATTCTTCCATTGTACTTTTATACTTTAAGACATTTAAGGAACTAATAAAAATGTATAAGGTGCTATAAAAAACTTCAGGTACCAACATTTTTAAATATATTAAGCTTCAATTTTAAGCAAGAAATCGATGTTTTCGAAACTCAACATCCAGGTGCGCAGTTTTCGATTGAAAATTAGAGAATTGCGTGAATTTTTTATTTCTAAAGGTAAATTATTGTACATTCTCGGTGCTAAAAATTGGAAGTTCATGGTGAAAAAAGTATTATTAGGACGCGGTATAGGATGATGTTCAGCATTTCTTAATCGGTTTCTATAATACTTGCTGTTTTGAAAATAATTTCCACTTCTTTTGTAAAAACGTTTTAGTACCTTGTACACAAACATATACTTCAAAGGAAGAACATTTAAACGAATAAATAATGGAAAAGATGCTTCTGTTTTGGACTTCTTTGAAATTAATTTGATGAATCGTTTTTGTAAAATAAAGATAGGTCTAGTATTTACATTGTAAGCACTGCCCCAGAAAGTTAACCCATAATCAATTCTGCTATGGATTATTGAGAAATATATCAGTCGTAGAATAGATTCAGGAATACATAAATCATTTAAAAAATAAAAGACTCGCAATGTGCTATTTGATTTTTGCTTCAAAGAAAGGATGTGTTGCTTCCAATTTAATTCACGGTCTAAAGTTAGACCTTAAAGAGTCTGTAATAAATTACTTTTAGTTTTTCATTAATATTGTAATAATTATGTTTTACACAGGAACTAAAGTCACACTTAAACCTAATTATTTACTGTAGCACTCTCTTGCTATCGACTACAACCAAGAGGAAAAAGGGAAGACTGTTATATAATTAGTAATTCGTAATTGTTACATTGTAGAGATATTTCTAAATTAACTAACACTACTCTGTTGCAGTTAATGCTAAAATATAACGATTAATAAATGGATCAGTCCGCTCCAACGCGAAATAATTTAGAATCAACTTTGACACTTGATAAATATTTTCCAAAGCTATTTACTCTCGTAATTTCCCTTAAGGTGTAAAATCTTTTTATCTCTTGGATTAACTAATTACTGATCAGATGATTCACCATCGTAAAATTGATTAACTTCATTCAATTCCAGTTTGCTTTACAATATGCTATTTTTAGGAATTCCGTATTTGATATGGCGTTTGCTATGACATGGTGTTTAACAACTTAAACCTAAATACAACTTATAAACTCAAATACTTAAATTAAAAATATAACGTGAAAATAAAATCAATCTGACACCTTAAAGCCAATAACGTGAGTAAATATCGTTCCATTAATACATACCTTGATTATGTTAATGTTTCAAATGCACATTAACAGATAACGAAATTAACAGTAGTGATACCTACCACAGCATTAAACTAAGTTATACGGGACTGCCTGCCACTGGCCCGTGAGACAATAACCATGGCTGTAGAACTTCATGCTTGGTGGTTCATATTACCTGCTCCTTCCGCATTGAATACCAAAAAAATCTTTTGAAACCATTATAAAGGTGTTTTACCTTTTAAAACAAAGGTGATTGTAGCTTTCTATACGTTCATACAGCATATGAATACTTAAACATCTTGTATATAATATAATAATTTAATATAATAATTTTATTTAATTATTATATATAAGATAATACATAATTTATATAATATAATAATTATTATATAATAATAATACTATTATAATATTATATAATATAATAATAATATTAATATAATATTATATAACCTTATAATAATATAGTATAATATTATACAATATTCCATGTTTATTCTGATTGGTTTTGTCTACAGGTAAGTAATTTTGATATCTTGTCAGATTTGCTGATACACGTTTTACTGATATCTCGTGTTGATTTGTTGTACTGATATCTTATGAATTGTGCTGGTATACGTTATAATGATATCTCATCGAACGTGTTGATACAAGTGATACCGATATCTTATCAATCGTTCTAATATACCTTATACCGACATAAAACGTGAAAATATTCGTTATACTGATATCCTATCAATCGTTCTAGTATACCTTATACTAATATAAAACATGTTAATATTTTTTACTGATATCTCGTCAAACGTGTTAATATTAGTTGTACTGATAATTTTAAGAAATATGCTGATATACATTATACGTACTAAAAAAAATGTACATTCCTTATACTGATATAAAACGTGTTGATATTCGTTATACTGATATCTTATCTAACGTGATAATATTAGTTATACTGATATCTTATCAAACGTGCCGATATGTTATTCTGATATCCTATCAAACGTGAAGATATACGTTATACTTTTGTACGTAGATGTACTGTAAGAGTCCCGGTTAATGTGTAAATGGTTTATTCACAAGTGAAGTGAACCTTAGTCTAACATTATCCATCCATTGATTCTAAACTAATAGGCTTGACCCAGATTTGAATACGTAATGATTGTGCTGATCTCGCAAAAAGCGAACTCGTAAAAATTCAATATAAGGAGTTTTACTCATGAATTTCGTTAACAGCTAAGCAGCAATTTAGTGACAAAACGTTTTCTCGAATGACGAATCTATCCTATAAATGCTTTCTGCATATGTTGTATAACTAATGGGAAATTGAAATTACATTTTCAGTAGCATTCAACTTGTAATGGAAATGTCGTTTCTTGCTGGCACAGCCACTCCGTCATTCCAGTGACTGACGTTAACATTCCGTCACTTCGGTAACTGGCCCATGCTCTCCGAAATTTATTACTCACTCTTCCATAGCAGTTTGTTGATATTACTTTTCTTGTCTCATTTATTGAATTGTTTTAAGGTAATTTAATCTAATGTTAAAGTGTTCTTCCAAATAGATAAACAAAGTGGTATTTTGAATCATCGAAAATAATAAATAAATAATAATGTTCAGCACCTATTTTTAGGTAAGAACTTTCTTTTGAAATAAAAATAATAATTTGTTCACTTCCGAAAATTTCATAATCCCTTTTTCATTTTTTTAAATGGAAAGCTTTTAATGAATACACTTTGTTTGGCAACGGACAACAGGTTGTTATCATGTCAATATGACTAAAACTATGAAATTGTAAAGAGAAAATTATAATTTTTTAACTATACTAAACCTCCCTTATGTGCATGAAAAATTAATTAATCAGTATATTTTTCTTGATAACTGATAATTCTAAAATCGTTCAGGTAGAATATAACAATAGAACATTCACATTCAATTTTGATGTAGCGCAGTAAAAATCAGATTAAGTTTTAATCATATCATCCTCACATAACGTAATTAAATTGACTAATGAATTCCTTTGTGAGGTTTTTTCATGAAATATTAGACTCATTGAATAACTCTCTTGTGAAGATTATAATAGATAATTATGTTCATAGCTAAAGCAAGCTTAGTTCTTTAGTGTTCAACGAGTTTTTATCATTTAAAAAAAAGCTTTTTAATAAACTGAATCAATATTTAGTTCCTTATATGCCATGTGTCATTTAGAGGCATTTTTCTGACAGTTTAAAGAATGTTGGAAGTGTTGTTTTTGTATATAGTTTTATGTTAGTTCAATGTCACAATGGTGTGGTATTCGTGGTCGCACACAACACCATTTTAATTTTATTTTTTACATGTTTTACCTTTTTTCAACACACATTTTACTTTACTTATTTTTATTATCTTTTTAATTTTGCTCATTATTTTTTCACTATTTTAGTACAAGATTTGGCGAGTGCACGATTGCGAGCGTGTTCATCGCGTAGCTCTGTTAGTACTTGTATGCCGTACTTTACTTTTTTTCTTTGTCAAAACTAATTTAGTCTTGTTTAACAACATATTTTCCAAGAATTGATTCTGATCATTTATTTATTTATTTTTAGCCCTATTTCTTATTTTTGTTCAAAAATGTTTCTGTCATGAGTGAAGTGCTTGTATTTTCTGTTGTGAATTATTTTAACGCGGCCAGATTGCGCTCATATCACGCACAGACTATTAGAAACCATGTGAAATTTTATTTTGTTTTATTTTATCATTATATTTATATACAGCTGCAAATTAATGATGTTTCATTTGATTTGAATTGCAACGTCTCCGAAACGACGGTAAAGCACCGTACGCGGTCTATTCCAGAAGATCTCGAGTTAACATATAGTGAATTGAAGTATTAATATTAGTTTTGCCATCTTTTTTACTTCTTATTCTCCACTTTGAGACTATGCTATTCACTCTATTTACAATGAGAGTGAAGGACATTGTCGGTGACAAATGACATTGAGCTCCCCCAGTACTGTGATGGATGGAGGTGTTTTGTCCAACATTTCTCCACTGCCGCCAGTCGAGTCGGACTGATCGAAGGATACAGGTATTTAGCCAATAACACTGCAGCCGTCTGACGTCACAGGTCATTTTATTCGTCTTTTTCATATAATAGATTTATTCGACTATTTCATACGGTTGTTTTATTTGGTTGTTACATTCAGGTTATAAATACAGATGATAGTTGGATCCATCTAAACGTCAAACTCAAGACGTTGGGTCCGCTTGACCATGCGGAAGTACACAGGGTATTACAGAAATGGAGGTCTTGGGTTTCATTCTTAAAGTTTTCTTTATAAGCCTATTCAAATTTTTATAATTTTAAAAGGGTTGTTAAAAGGAACATTCTGGATGACTTATTACTTACTGCTGCTTTGTTGGCTTTGATAATAACATGTATTTACTCGACTTATATATCAATGAACCCAGAATCCTCAAGTTAATGCGTGCAAAACCCCCATTCTTATATCGCTTCCGTCTTGTAAGGCCGTGGGATCTGAAACTGATTACTCAACAGCCTCCGAGATGCTCCAATTTTCTGCCAAAGTTTTAGCACGATTTGCAGGATAACTTGATAAATAAGAATCTCAGTAGTTAGATTTGGCGATTTATTTGTATTTATGAGAATATAGAATGAATTAATTTTGATTGAAATAAATGTATTTCATTTAATTACTTTAAAATGCAATTGTAAAATATACTACAGTACAAACTTTTGTATGCGGACATTCAGATAGAAGACAGTACATGAGTTAATTAATGTAAAAGGTAAATATTTTTTGCCAACTACTAAGAAATCACCTTGCATGTTTTCACCTCCGAACATTCATCATAACAATGTTCAAATAGAATACATGGAAGATTAATGTTATTGATTATAAATAAATAACCAGTTTTACAAAGTTATCTTACAGTTTGAATTCTGAACAATACAAAGGTTAACAATTGAGGGCAGTGGTTCAATAATTGTGAACGAAATAATAATCTAGGCCCGAGACTAAAACTTCGTGTCAACCTAAAACGACTGTTGTTGGCTATAACAGGCCAAGAATTTCGTTTTAAACTTGTTTCTTCTTCTTAGGTTAGTCCTCCATCTTAGTTTATGCTTGATTTAAACTAAATTAAATGAAAAACACACGGGAGATTTGTTTAAATAGCTCTACAAAGAAAATAGCATTGATACATATACATATCATTAAAACATTAAGTACATTGAACTGAGTCTATATTAAGTTAATATAAGTTGGATAACTTGGCCCTTTAGCGATGTAATTCATTTCGTTGTTAAAAATTAATTATACGTTTGAAACTGTTTTATACCTTCAGGCGCCTGTGTAAATAATTGTGGGTAAAAGACGTAACGGGACATTGCAAGTTGAGGAATATAAATTTTTTTATAACGTATTACACTTTTAGTTAGTGAATTAACATGAAATCTTAGGCAGATTGTTTTGAAGATATAATTGGGAATGTCTATTTATGATGTTTTTAAACTTAAAAAAGTATTAATAATAATTAATCTGGGGAAACACATAACAAATTTTGATATTTGAGATTTAACGATTGAATTCAGTGCTCTGCAAGAGTATAAGATAATGATTCTACTCTAGAATAAATAATGTAATTGATTAGTCAGTTAAATAAAACAAATAATTAATACATACATCGAAATTTAAAAAACCTTTGTCTCATTGTCAATAAATTCGGAATTTCACGTGATGCTCGGTGAAAGGATCTATAATTTAGTATGATTTATGGGAGATAGCCAATTTAATAGACCTTTTATCTGAGCGATACGATATGTATCGCGTATTGTTTTGTTGGTATCAAAACAACCAATTCTGTAAACCCTTTTGAAATAATAATACAAATAGTTCAATAGCATCCGTTTGTTGGATTAGTTTCTATAATTTTATTTCGTCCCATAATAACGTAATTTTCATCTTTCGTTGCTTTAATGAGAATAAATAATAATTTTAATTTAGGACATTGCGTATTACTACAGTACAACTCTGACATTCAGTAAATATATTAAAAATCATTCCAAATTCATCTTTTTTCTGAACTGGATTTCACAGGATTTCAGCAAACACAGGAAATGAAAATGAAAATTATTTTATGAAATTCGTAGATCAACACTAGATCTAGAATCTAGAATCTATAATCTAGATAAATAACTTCAATCATGAACTATTAATTGTTTTTTGAGACCAGCAGCTATTAAATTATTACACACAGAATATTGCCGATAATTATCTTTCGAACTAGACCATTGTTTGCCACGGAAACCTTTGATAACGGCTCCACTAATACGTTATTTTGGGAAAACGTAAAGATTAACGATTAATCATAACACTATTTCTTTCATTTATCATTTCGATTGATTATTTATCAGCTGTGTGATATTTATTTGTAACAGGATGTTATAACATATTTCACACATAAAATATCTAGGTCTAACCTATTTTAAAGAACATTACCAAACGGCTATAAAGTTAACTTGATTACAAATCACTTTCACTTACCAAAAAAAGTTTTTTTCGCAAAGATTCCTAATAATAAAATAAAAAACTAACCTAGGATTATTACTTATCCAGATTTCATTAGTAATCAAAGAAATCCATACGCGGATTCGCGAGGTTTGACACTTTAATGCTTAAAAACCTAACCAACTCTTTCAGGGATTAGATATGAAATAAATATAGTCTTAAAAAGTACTAAAAAATATCGCCGGTGGGGTTAGATGGAATATACGGATGATAGTCTCCGTAAAAAATGCTTTATTTAAAATTATCGACAAATTGAAGACCATTGTATGTAGTCATTGCCCAAACTGTCCCCAACATGCAAGAGTCCACTTTGTTGGCAAGGCAACTAGACGGAAATGTATATTTGTTGGAAATGTAGACCATCGTGCCGAAATAACTATAATGTGTATGAAATTGTACTTTCAAGGTAAATCAAAGAAATAGAAATACTCGTTCATCACAGTTTACCATGCTACATGTTCCTTTTTTACTAAAGAACTGGGCAGACATCAATTTTGTTAACAAGATAAAACTGTACAGCAGATTTGTGACCATCAACGGTAATGGGTTCTTTTTGAAAAAATCATAAAAAATTATGGTTTTACATTTTTTTAATGGGCGAAAAACATATTTTTATAACAATTTTTAAGCATAACACATTAATTGGTTAGTAAGATATACCCACTTCTTGTTACCTGTTGTTTTGTTGATAATTTAGTTATTTCTATTTTTTTACTTCAGCTTTAATGTACCGTTAATGTCCTACAGATTTTTAAAATTTGTTATTTATCTAAATTTTAAAAGTTATTACTGGCTGCTACACCCATTAGATGGTCAATAGTTGTATTTAATCAGCCACAATGTAAATATATATTAAAAATATATATTTACATTGTGGAAGAAGAAACCTGCTTGAACTGCCGATGTCAATGTAGTAATTAATTTAGAATGAATGCTAACAGTTTTTCCTGAGCGCACCATAATGGAGCTTTTATGTAAATTGTATTTAAATGTTGTGGAATAAATATTTTTGAACTTGAACTTTATTTGAACGTAGCATTGCTGGCAGTGGGCCAACTTCCGTTTGTTGGCACTGCATCCGGTTGACTGTGAGTCACGATCATTCGATATGCCGATAAGTACGGAAGTCGAAATTAGCCACCGAGTATTTCTGCGAAGCCATCTTACACCAGCCAAACTGCCAGATAACAGTTTGGGCTGAATTCTTTAATCTGTGGGCATTTCACTTATTTAATACGTTAGAGGTTTTTAGATCAAAACACCTGATACTGTTTTGAATCGATTTTAATGATTGAGGTGTCGTTTGGAAAAAGCTCCATGTGAAGTTTTAATTTTGAGTTCAATGTGAAATTCATGAGGGTCAGACTTCAAGAAAGAGTCCTAAATGCCCTTAAAGTTTTCTATTTAATCATGAGATTTATTTAACTTGGAAATAAAACATGTAAAGTAAAATAGCTGGTTAGAGTAATATTATATTTAATTATTAATTAATTATTTTATTATTCATTATTATAGTATATTAAATAAGTTTTACCTCGTAAAATGACCAAGTAACGAAAAGAAGCTTTAGGTTCGTGTGATGAACTATATGTTTCACTATACCGCTCAATACAACACGCTAACTACTTAAGAAAACCAAATCCAACTTCTTTTTCTTTAGAGATTCTTCTTTAAAGATTTTCTTTAAAGATAAAGATTAAGGATTAATCTCCCAAAACCTATTTTTCAAATAGTATTTTATGCATGATTATACGTTTTTTTGTGATATGTTATGACAAAAACAAACATAGGAGTTCTTTGTTTGAAATTCATTGTTGGTGATGGTGATTTTATATTTTGATTAGGATTTTTGCGGACATTTGCCATCACTGATTAGTAAAAAACAAGTTTCACGACGTTTCGGGATCTGGAATCTGATCCCGTCTTCAGGTGGAAGAAAACCTAGAACATAACAAGATTAGTAACACATGGCCAGGAAAACCTGGACAAAAACACAGCTAAAACAGAGAACTGTAAAAGCAGTTACGAAAACACTAAGCTGAAAAGAAAAACAAAAACACAAAATAACACAGGAATCACAAGTATCAAGAATCACCAGACAGGAGAGAGCACGTCCACACCCAATCAGAGCTGAGCTGAGAAAAAAAAAACATAGGAGGTTACAATTATTTACAATTTTTACAATATACAATTTACAATGCTTTTACAATTTTTATTTTGTGTATCAACAATGAATTTGTATTTATGAATGTATTTTGGTGAATAAAGAATGTATTTATTTATTTAAAACAATCAGCTGATTGTTTCATTTAGAGCGGTGTTAGATTAGACCGACAACAATAAACAACTATCGACGTATCGAACTATCGATTGGTGAAATAAGCGAGTTTCACATAACGATCAAACCGAAAACAATGCAACAGTCAATTACAATTGATAATAACATACGATAACCACTCTCGATAGCTTCGATAGCTCACCATCGACATCGGCGTACACACGTTTGGAGTTTTATTTCACTATTAAGGATTTCTCCCTAGGGCGAAAAAAGCGTCTTTAGGCCCGCAATACATGTAATGAAAACTGCCGCTTCGTTGCAGTGGTGTAACAAAAACACATTTTTATGAGCAAATCCATATAATAGTATTGGAACTTTATGACCATTGAATTTGATCGAATACTTTTAGCGGCAGAGCAGCGCCAGTTTGCTAGTCTCATTTTAGAACGATCCAGACAGTAAATTGTTACTGGTAAGCCTTTAGCCGTGGTTACATGAAACGATTCAAAAATAAAGAGATTTTAGCAAGTTACAAGATAATCGAAGTTTTATACAATTTAAAGGTGATTATTTTTCAAGATTAACTTTATTGTGGTATAAACACACAATTTGTATTTCTTTCAGGAAGTTTCATTTCCTTTCGTTTTTCAAAACGATATAGTGAAACAAAAATTGATGATGGTTCTCGATATTTTTAGGAAAAACTTAAGTGATAGCCAATCATCCACCTCCTTGGTTCTTAATATGTTAAATAGGAGGACACTGTAAAGCAATTTCTAGAAATCTACATTTTTTCTTCATTCGAGTCATTAAATAACTGAGCTACAATAGCGACTAGACAGTCTTATATCAATACCACGTCCCAACCGAGGCCCCTGAAACCCTTGGACTCGTTTCACGACGAATCACTACAAAAAATGACAACATCACTTCAGTAAATGGCAGCAAGATATCACTTGAGAGTTCACAGATCAGTTTCCACCTACTCCAGACCAATGTTTACAAGTTGACTGAGCTGGAACAACATTTATCTTAACTGACAAAGTCCGCCCTTGGAGTACATTGTTCTCTACCGGTGGTGTGTAGAATGTCGTAGATTTCTTTGACCTCTTGACCAATTTGGGACATTTCCAATAACTCATGGTATATTCACGGTGTTTGACATATACATACTTTTAATTCGATGTAGAAGACTGAGTAATTGCATTAGCTATACGTAACTAAGCACAAAAAATGTATAGGATTTTATTAAAATAGTAGATTGATGTTGAGGCAGTCACTGAAAATCTCAATTTCTACCCAAAATGTAGGTGTTCTGTTCAATGTAATAAGTCTGTAGCTGCTGCCAAATGCATACGTTTCATATTGGAATTTCAATAAAATAAAAGTGGCTGCGAAATGTGTCAGTAAACTCTCTGCAAATTCAAAAATTACGAAAAAACATTAAATTGGTAATATTAGTAATCAGAAGTAAATGTTTATTTCAAGTAAATGTTTATTTTTACAGCAGAGGCCCAACAAATCCTAATTACTTCAAGATAACATGTCATTCCTCCACTAAATAATTTAGATATTTTAAGGAAAAATAGCTTTTTTGAACTCTTGAATCAAATATTGTATGTAAAACATTTTATTGAACGACTAGAATCTCTGTAACCTTGTGAGCAAATAGTAGCAGGTCCTGATTTGAACAGGTTATGAAAATTACCCCGAAAACTCAAGCACACATTGAGCTCAGATCTTTTCCTTATTTCATTCAATGTAAAAACTTTTCTTACCCTATAAAATTTGCCGTTTTAATGCTACTTGTAGCTTAAATATCTATAGTCAACATAGTCAACATTAGTAGACTGAGGATTTGCGGACGTCAAGGTACGTAATCTGTTCATTGATTACCAATTCCGGAAGGCCAACGCAATTTCTGACATGTAAATAATATTATCGACTTGTTCTTTTACAATAATTGCAATAATTAGCTTTATATTAAAGCTTTATTTAATTTAAAGCTTTATTTAATCAAAAACTTGTGATTAGGTAAAAGATTTCATCCGTAAATACTAAAGAATAGTTAGTTATTTAGCAAACACGATTTGAACTTTTTTCTAGTAAACTATGCGATCTATGCTCTGACACAAACAATAATTAGGCCGTGACATACAAATTAATGCAATGAATGTTTTAACTTCGTCCATGAATTTTAATAAAAGTTGAACTAATGTTTGTGGGGCGTCATTTCCCTTTGAGTTATGACCAGTTTCATAAAGCAACTGAGACAATTTTGAAAATTCATTGGCTAAAATGTTAACGCTTGAAAACTTAAACCTAGCAATTATCACAGCAAACATTGACGAGGCTGGAAAACCATTAACTGTAAGTTTTACTTACAGTTAATGGTTTTCTATTACATGTCGCTTGCTGTAAAAATATTTCAAACATTGTAAAATTATTTTGGATGTTTAAATCTTTTTCGGAATGTGAATCGTACTAATTTTAGAAATCTAAAAGTGTATGAATGTCATTCATTGATTATTTGTTTGTTTGTTTATACATAGCGTTACTTCTGAGACTCAGTACCTCGTTTAAATAGTTAATATTTCTTGCACACCTAAATCATTTTTTAACAAAATTTCCAACTATATTCCCATTTTTTTATCTCTCGTCTTTGGCCCGTGGGCATCATCTGTTTCGGATTTGATTTTCCGGGAAATGTAGGCCTCAATACCTATCTACCCTACTTAAAATAAATTAGGTAGGGTGAGTGCACCAGTGGATAGCTAGCTAAGGGCTAGGTTAGATGGCTCTTATTAATTTGACAGCACCCCCCTATTTCATAATCACAGTCAAACATTTTACCACACGAGGCTCATTATCCCTCAAGGATTAAGAAATATTAGTCCTTAAACAAAAATAAAAATTGGTTACTTTACACAAATAGTTATTATAATATTAATTAAAAGACAACTAAGTCAATGCTCCAATAAGTAACCGGGACTTCACCCCCCGGTGAACGACCGATCTTGTACCAGTGAATGATCGGTCTCTTTTGGCTGAATAACTTTCAAAAAAATGGAAAATCAGCTGACAAAAATTAATAAGAATAAACCAGCTGAAATTATAGATCATAGCTAGTAAGTGACCGATCTTGTTCAAATTACGACAGCGAAGGTTTCCTTGGTCGTTCACTGGTATTTGGCCTAGTTACGTTTCATTCAATCTATGACCACTCAAAGTAATAATTAATTATAGCATGTAGATGAATAAAATTGACTTCGAGTTGTAGGACAATAGGTTAGCCGTTGTTTAATTGTAACTCAAATTTGAAATATTCGTCAAATATAGAATGAATGTAAATCCAGCATAGTCTTGCAGGAATAGTCACTACAGGAGGAAACATCAAAATCGAAGTTAATTGAACACTCGATATTAAATATGATTAAAAGAACTTTCGACTCCTACAATTTTAACTAATGAAAATTAATTGTTGGATAATATTCGAAGGCTGGTTTTACGCTAATTTATAATTAGCTAGCCTGAAGAAAGTGCTCAATACATTTTTTTTAACAATACGCTCATTTACTGGGGGGTGATCACATTCACCCCCCAGTAAATCACGTTTTACTGGTGCACCCACCTTGTTGAAATAGCATTCAGAGCAGAGGCAAGATCAGCAATTTTAAGCAACATAGTGCATTTTTAAGTCAGGAGTTTGATATACAAATTTACTTTTAAAATTAAATTCTTTAAACTGACGCAAGTACTGGATTAATTATTTCAACTTCCAGTGGTATTATACATCACAATAAATGTTAAAGCTGGAAAATGTTACAATATACTTACTGTATTTTATTGTATGCTTGTTGAAATATAGCCAATAACTTATTTTTATATTTTACTATTGTTATTAGAGAGGAAATTCAGTTATAAAATTATAATCGATGAAAAATCGCTACCCTACGTTAAGGAAGAATTCAAATTTCCGATCAGAATCGCAAATGATAATTTTCTCGGATATTACATATTTAATCATGCTTTTAAAATAGCACAAAATTCCTCTGCTTTTGCTTTTTATGTCCTCATTTTAAAATGTACAAATTTATAATAATTAAATCGTAAGTATAATAATTTAGAAAGTGCCTGTATACTAACTACCACTAAGACTATCTACTCACCACTTCGATTATTTTCAAACACTTCCTTCCGTACCTGTAAATAAATAAATATTTACAGCGATATAATAACTACATTTTAAAGCAAGATTAAGTTGGGTAAAACTCATTGAACGTCCATCGACGTTTATGTTTAAACATATTTCATTCCACTTTAAAATTATTCGCCTTTGTCAACATCTTAACATCGTCGACATCAATTGTTCACCTTTTTCAACATCACAGTATCGTCAACATCAATAATTCGCATTTTTCAACATCTCAATATCGTCAACATCAATTGTTCGCCTTTGTCAACATTAAACATAACACCATATGCATCACGATTCACTTATACTGTTTCTATTAACCCAAGTTTAACTGGATTTCTATTAACTGTACGATTCACTTGTATTTTCAGCGCTCACTTTCAACGAGCGAACCTCATGCATCAATATAATCATCGAAACGTTTCAAAACCGACCGAGCAACGGTTGAATAGAAGAGTTGGAAGTGAATAATTTATTCATTCCTCAGTCTTGTGATGGCGGAGTGCATTCAGCTCTGTGGCGAACCCGCTTTGTGTTCCTACGTTCCCGAAAAAACTTGAATGTTGATCTATTCTGAAAAAGGTTGTAATTAGGAATTTTATGGTAATAGACCGGGAGCTGGGAGGTCAAAAATTACGTCATAAGGTGCACATGTAAAAGCTATACCATTTTGAAGAGGCATCCTGGGGGGTGTCAAAAATGGGTTTTTGAGCCCTCAATCTGGGGGCTTTCTCCAAGGTGGACAAACATGAAAATGACCCATAAAAAAGGGTTTTTTGCAATTTTCATGTAGAACGATTTGAAAGATCACTTTTTAGTTCACACCATTGAATTCAGCTTAAAAAAAACAAACAATTTGGTATGTTGAATCATCGCTTTATGTTCATTGGTTACTGAGATACTGCTGGTGATGAACTCAAAACGTCGTCCTATGTTAACCTTATGGGGAAAAAATAAAATCGTATAACTCGCTTATGTCTCAACATATTTTTATGAAACTTGATCTGTGGCTTCATTTAGTTAAGACCTATTGTATAAAAGCCTTAAATCCTCCATTTTTGCATTTCTGGGGCAGTAAACTTGCACACATTTTTCCCATGTTATTCTTATGGGGAGAAAATAAAAGTCTATATCATGCTTATTTTTTAACATATAATGATAAAACTTGTCATGAGGTTTCTTCTAGTCGAGGTTTATTGGATATTGACTTAAAACCACCCAATTTGCACATTGCTGTTGCAACAAACCTGTAAACTTAATCTCCATGTTATTCTTATGGAGAATACAAAAAAGTCACATTCAAGTTTGTCCACCTTAGAGAAAGCCCCCAGATTGAGGGCTCACAGACCCATTTTTGAAGCCCCCCAGGATGCCCCTTCAAAATGGCACAGCTTTTACATGTGCACCTTATGACGTAAGTTTTGACCTCCCAGCTCCCGGTCTATAACTAACGGTTAAAAGATGTAATTAAATTATGTTGCGGACACTACCTTGCAGATAGATTATTGAAGATTTTCGAAGTATCAAACAAAACCTTTTTAGATTCTTACTCTTCTATTTCCTCCGTGGAACAAGACAAACAAAATAAACATTAAGAGTCACCCATGTTAAATTTCATGTATATTCCTTTAATTTGTTTTACATTAATTTTAAATGTTTTCGTCGCAACCGAACGTCGAAACTTTAAGTATGGCACGGTTGTGCTCATGTATTTTCCTCAGGGAGATAGATTCGTCAAATCTGATATCCTTATCTAATTTCAGTAAAATCGTAAAAAAGTAAAAACAAAAAAAGAAAATAGAAGTAAAACTGCATAACATTTAAAAAGTAATATTTTTAAGACGCATAAAGCGATGGAACGGTACCTTGTGACTATAAAAGTACAACAAATATATCACATAGTAAGTGTTCATTTTTTTAGTAAATAGAGTTTTCCTATGAACTTCGAAATATACTCTAATCTAGGCATGTAAATCAATTTTTCACAGATTTAATAACAATAACAATAGCAAATATTGAATTGATATTAGCAACTACATCAATGTTGTGTATCAATGTTAACAATACATAAATTTTGAAAATCAAATACATTCCTAATAATACATATAATTATAAATTTATAATAGGTAAAAAAGAGTGAAAGTCTCAAAAATTTCACATCATATCAATTAATAATACGTCTTGATTATTGCTTTATTAGTAATTTAGTTTTATACGTAATCTATTTAAAATTTAGAGAAGTCCATAAATTCAGAAACTTGATAAAAAGTGTTATTAATTCAAAACTGTTTCAACTATGTTTATATTTTTTTAAATTCATTTCATTATTAAAATAATTTGGTAATTTATTCATTAATGTTATACCTTCACATGCTGGAAGTTTAGAAAATCGTTTCAGTCTATGTTGTTGTTGCCAAAAGTTATGACAGTTTCTAGTGCTATAATTGTGAATATATTTTCGTATAATTTGTCCACATTTGAATTTGCAATGTAATCTCGTATGAAATATGTACAGACATGGCAGGGTTAAAATTCAAAAATCCCTGAATGCAGTTTTACATTCTCCAATTTTTAACTTGCCTATAATTCTAATAGATTTTTTTGGAGAATAAAAGTCGTTTAAATTCTTTATCAGTACAGCTACCCCAAAGACTAATGCCGTATGTTAAATTTGGGTAGATTAAACCATAATATACCATCATACATTTGTAGTAGTATGGTGCCAGTTCTCTTAAAAGATAAATATTTGATGAAACTTTAGAGCATAAATAATTTATATGTTCTGTCCATGTAGAGTCCGAAAAATGTGGTACAATTGTTAATGATGGTTAAATATTAACGAAAACCTCGATCAAGAGACTAATTCGTCCTGAACCCTCTAATCGAAAAAGTATACAAAATTATTAATAATTAAATATTTCTGCGTTTACTTATTGCTAAAGTTTACTGGGTATACCAAGGAATACATGTACCTTTTTTATCTATAAATAGACATTCAAAATTCAACACGTTTATCTTGAAAAATGGATTTCCTAGATAAAAGTTTTAGATCTAAATTTACTGGTGACAATATTCTGTTCTTAACAGTAAAACATACTGTTAAATTTGGTTTTTCAGTGTTTAAATACAAACATCTTTTTAAAACAAAACCTTCCGCCTTCTAACTTCTGTGTTTAAGTATGCAGTTCAAACTTTATTAATTTCTGCATTAACATCTCGATTAAAGTGAAGGCAGGTAAAGTTGAGCCATATTTGACGGAACGCTTGTACGCTTGTTTTAGAAGTAATCCGTATTCAACTCATTTCAATGTAATCACTAGCGATACCTTCAGCTCTTGAACTGAAGCACCTGGATTTTGCTTACTCTACAATGCTATTTGATTCCGATGCCATTACTTTGAATGCTCCAAACATTCTTTTCATGTTCCAAATATAATGAGGATTAAATAGCCATACATTGGGTGGTCTAGAATTAAAAAAATAAAGAAATAAAAATAGAATTGGTTTTATTGATTAAGAAATAAAGTATAGTTTTATTGTGATTCGGAACAAAATATAAAATCATATACATATAAAAAAATAATATAATAATAATAATATAATATATTGATAATGTATTATAATTATAATACATTATAATAACAATAATAATAATATAATATAATTTTTTTTTTTTTTTTTTTATTTGGGTAGGAGGTGGAATGCGTTTACGCACACTGAGGGGCTCGTTGTCCCCTCAGTAGTGTCGGACTCCCACGAGCTCGATGTCCCGTGAACTACCGACTAAACCACCTCCCTCGGCACCGAGGACACTAGCCTGGAACTGTTTCACACATTACTTCGGGCTAGGCCTTTGATATTACGCCGCTAGGGCAACCTCCGTGGGGAAATGCTGAGGATTAAGGCCGATCGAGGTCGACCTTTTTCGCCCGAAGAATGGCCTGGACGTAGTGCTGGACACAGTTCCAGTTGCCCTCTCCCTGGAGCATAGCTCCGACGATGTTGTTTGGGCTGACGACCACGCCGATCTCAGATGAAAGCGAGGCTCGGCGGACGTGCCAACGGTCGCACTGGAAAAAGGTGTGCTCGGACGTGTCTGGGATGCCGGGGCAATACAGACAGTCCGGGCTGGCGACTTTGCCCATCCGGTGCAGATAGGCTCGGAAGTACCCGTGTCCAGAAAGAAACTGGGTCACGTAGTAATCGACCTCGCCGTGCTGCCGCTCCACCCATGGTCGGACGGATGGTATGAGCTGGAAGGTCCAACGTCCCCTCGGCTCGGCTTCCCAGTCGCGCTGCCAGGAGTCGAAGCTGCGATCGCGCTCTTCCCTGGCAGCTGTTTCCCGGCCCACTTCAGGCCTCCTCCGGTAAATCGCCTGCCTCTCCCTCGCGAGGAAGAGGACGGGGATGACTCCGGCGATCACCATCACAGCAGGCTCGGAGACTGTGCGGTAGGCCGAAGCGACCCGCAGAGCTCCTCGACGCTGGACTCGGGCAAGCCGGTCTCGGAAGACTCGCTTCTCGAGTGCGTGAGCCCATGCCTCCGCCCCGTACAGCAAGACTGTCTGGACGGCAGTCATGAGCAGACGGCGCTTGCAGGAACGAGGACCGCCGACATTGGGCATAAGCCTACCAAGGGCAGCGACACCCTTAGCGGCTTTGTCGGCGGCGCGCTGGATCTGCTCGCCGAAAGACAGTCTGCTGTCGACCATGACTCCCAGGTACTTTGCAGCAGGCTTAGTCTCGAGTGTGACGTCACCTATCTGCACCGGGAACACGGTGTTTATCCTCTTTTTGGTGAGGACAACGATCTCCGTCTTACTGGTAGCCAGGGACAAGCCGTGATCTCGCATCCACCCGTTGACCTTGGCCATTACTACGCTGAGCCTCAGTTTTGCCTGCTCGACGTTCCTCGCAGCGATCAAGGCAGCGACGTCGTCAGCATAGCCAACGAGGCGGGTCTCATCGGGCATGTCTAGCCTCAGCAAGCTATCGTAGGACACGTTCCAGAGATCTGGTCCGAGAATGGACCCCTGCGCAGCCCCGGAAGTGATGGGAATGCGCCGCTGACCTTCGGTCGTGTCGTACAACAGAACGCGGTCTGACAAATACGCTTCTATCATACGCAGGAGGTAGGAGGGAACTTGGAACGTATGCTCAAGCGCCCACAGCATATCGCTCCACCTGGCGGAGTTAAAAGCGTTCTTCACGTCGAGCGTGACAAGAAGGACCACGCGGCGCGACCAGTGGTTGTGGTCCTCCGCCCTCCGCACTGCCTCAACTACCTCCTGAATAGCGTCGATGGTAGAGCGACCGGATCTGAAGCCGTACTGCTGCGGGGACAAGTCCCCCGCAGAGACGATGGCCTCGGTCAGCCTGACGCGCAGGAGCTTCTCAAGCACTTTCCCGGCCGTGTCGAGCATACACAGGGGTCGGAAAGAAGAAGGGGTCCCCGGTGTGCTCTTCGCCTTCGGGATAAGGACAAGGCGGGCAACCTTCCACGACGAAAAGAAAACGCCTTCCGCCAGACACGCGTTGAACATGTCGAGCAGAAGCCTTGGATTCACCTCCGCAGCGAGCTTGAGCACCTCCGCCGGAATGCCATCGGGACCGGGCGCTCTTCTGGGTCGTAGGGATCGGACGGCGGCGGTGAGTTCCTCTTCCCGGAAAGCTGGGAAGGCGCCTACCTCTCCGAATTCCCTGACTGGCCGAACTGGGTGGCTGGGAAACAGTGTGTCGACGACGGCGGCCATGGCTTGTGGTTCCATGACCGCAGGTGGTGAGCGAGCCCCTAGCTTCTGGGTTACAAGTTTGTAGCCCGTCCCCCAGGGGTCGTTGTCGATATCCTGACACAGCTGTTTCCAGCACCTGACTTTACTCCGGTTGATGGCACCGCGGAGCTCTCGGCGGGCCGCTCTGTGCTCAGCCGATCTGGCATTTGCATCAGGGCGGTTCCTGGCTCGCTGCGCAGCTCGTCGGAGACCAAGGCATCTCCTCCGGAGTTCCGCGATTTCAGGCGTCCACCAGTAAACCGGCTTCTTCCTGTGGCGGCGGGAAACTCCGGGCATCGACTGCTCACATGCGGTCGCGATGAGTCGCATCGTCGATGCTGCCAGATCTTCGGCACTTGTGAAATTCACAATGCTCTGGTCCTTAATTACTTCTTTAAAAGTGTCTTTGCTCAGACGACTGGTGTTCCAGCGTCGAGCCAGAGGAGCAGGTTCAGCGCGCAAGCGCGCGCCCTCGGGAAGGACCTTGAAAAGGATCGCCTGATGGTCGCTGGAGGAGTAGTCCTCGCAGACACGCCAGTCGGAGATCCGCTGGGCAATCCCTTCAGAGGCAAGAGATATGTCAGGGATCGTCTCTCTGCACCCCGGACGGCGAAAGGTGGAAATGCCGCCCGTGTTAAGGATACAGAGGCCCGACCTGGCAGCCGACTCGAGGACGTAACGTCCTCGAGTGTCGGTCCGCGGGGAACCCCATTCCACGGCTTTGGCGTTAAAATCGCCACCGACTATGACCCCGCCAGAGGTGTTCATGATCTTATCCTCGATGGAATCGACCATGTGGCGGTAGTCTGCGATCGGTTGGTTAGGCGTGAGGTAACAGGAGAAGACGGTGAAACCCCTGCTCCTCACCCAAACGAAGCCGTTGCCCGATCCGGAATCGAGAACAGGCACCTTCCCGAGGTCCAAGATCCAAATCGCCGCAGTGCCGGAGGGGTCCGAGAACCACTGCGCAGAGCGTCGGTTCTGGTACTGCTCACTGAGAAGCAGTAGGTCAGCACCCTGCTCCGTGGCGAATTGGAACAGCAAGTCATTTGCTGTCCTGCTCCTCTGCATATTAAGTTGCAGAACACTGATCATTTCTGTTGGTTCTGGCGAAGCTCCTGGATGGCCCGCCTGTACTGCCCGCAACGACCAGACCCAGCGGAATGCTTGACCTGGTCGCCCTTCAAGCCGGCTTCTGTACACAGGACACAGGACAACGCTGCGTTGCACGCGCTGGCCCTGTGGTCCTGGCCGCCGCACTTGAAGCAGAGCTTGCTTCTATCGGGTCCAGAGCAGCGATTAGCGACGTGACCGAACCCCAGACATTTAAAACATCTGGAGGCCACGAGCTTCTCGCGTACCCGACAGCTCACGTACCAGATCTTCAGGTGGCCCTTCTCCAGGAGCTTCGCAGCTGCTCTGGCTCCCAGCGTAAGGATCGCCACCTTCTGGCCTCGAGCATTCGCCTTCGAGACGAAAGTCTTCACCTCGACGTTTTCGCCGATAGCGGATTTGACAGCTGCAGTCACCTCCGCCTCGGTCGTCAGATCGTCGAGGTCCCTCACCTCCAGCGTCGACTTGGGCTCGAGAACGCTGACAGTCGCGTTCGCCCCCAAGATGTTCTTCAGGTCTTCGCTGAAGGCGGACTTGCTTTCGGAGGCGTCCCCGAGTTCGACCAGAAGATCGCCGGCTCGGGTCTTCCTCATGGCCTTGATAACGGCGCCCCTCTCATCGGGCTTCGCTTTGCTGCGAATCTCGCCCAGCACGTCGGCGTAGGATTTCCCCTCCGACGGCTTGATGAGAAGGGCGTCTGGCCGCGTCCTACGTGACCTCTTCTTCGGCGCCTTCTTGTTGTCCTGAGGGCCGGGCTGGCTTCCAGGCTGCTGGGGTGGGACTTTCTTCTTCTTCCCTTCCTCTTAACGACGTCGGTCCATTTCTCGGGGTCCGATGTCTCCCCTGGACCGTCACCTCTGGGTTTCTTCTCAGCCTCCGGTTGGGCGGGGCTGGAAGCAGCCCGTTTCCCACCGGCCGGCTGAGCCTTAACGCGCAGTGATGGGGTCGTCTGCGTCGAAGCAGTCACCAACTCGCACGACTGCCAAGATTTCCTCAGCTGAAGGATGTGGTTAAGGCTAGTCTCCAACTGGACTATGCCTTCCTGCACATCCCTGCTGATGTTCTTCTGCCTGCCTGTCGCGGCCTTCATGACAGCGAGGGTGGCGAAGCACTTTTGAAGGTGCTCCTCCTCCTGCTGCCTGGCAAGTGCAATCACCGCCTGGAAGGGGGACGGGTCGGTGTGCATCGACTCAACGCCGCCGGAGGATGCTTGCTCGGTGAGCACCGGTGTTCTTGTCACCGAGGCAGTTGGTGTCGCTCGGCCTTGTGGCGACCTCGCGACACGAGGCTTCCGGCCAAAGGGGTCTTCTACCTCGACGTCCCCACTTTGAGAGGGTAGGCGAGGAAATTGATCCCTCTGGTTCGTTTTTGGGGTTAGGGTACCCCGGGAAGGTTCTTGAACCTTTTGAATAGTTTTTTCTTGTGAACCGCTCATAATGTCTGGATTAGCCCCCAAGACTGGGCGTTTGTTACCCCCCAAAACAGTGCCCCAATGTGAATGTCAAAACCGACCCGTCGCCAGAGCAACTATATCCGTGTTCGACCGCCTCCAAAACACCGGCGGTCCCAGACGAGCAGTGGCCTCGGCAGAGCCCCCCCGTGACCGCAGCAGGGCCCTATCCGGTCGCCAACCGGCACCACCACGGCCAAGGGGATTTTCGCCGGCTGATAGGGCAGCCAGGTCAGCTGGCTGGGCTGACCCGGGCCCCTGTACTATCCGGCAGCCTGGGAGGTGCAGAACCCAGTTTTTAAGCTGTACCCTCTGCTCGTCCTAGACCCCCAGCGCAGTGGAGGCTGAAGAACCCAGAGTCACCCCGGCAAGTAGGCCGGAATGATTTAGAAAAAAAAAACAACCGGGCTATTGAAATGAAACGGAGAATGCAGTTGTGAAAAGGAGACGCGAAAAAGGACCATTGCGTCCCCCTCCCCTTTTAGTCGGCTCTTACGACAAGCAGGGGATACTGTTGGACATTCTGTCCCGGCCCAACACGGGAAATAATATAATATAATAATATTATATAATATAATAATAATATAATATAATATAACATAATAATAATATAACATAATATATAATAATATAATAATAATATCCCGCGAGCACTCCACCCAACTCTTGGATTTTTCTTATAATATAATATAACAAAAAAATTATTGTTTATTATTGTTGTTTGTTTATTGTTGTTGTTTATGGTTTGTTTGTTTGTTATTATTGTTTATTATATAATATAATATTATGTATATGTATTTAAACTGTCACTTTCAAGTAACCTTCGTGATTTTTACTTTGAGTCAAAACTTGATGTTTAAATCTTGACGACACGATATAGTAAGCTACCGTATTTTTTCCTTCGGTGTTTTGAACATTCATCAGCATTATATTTATTACGTATGGACTTCGTAAATAATATTTCATAAGAAATTCTTATAATATTTCAATAAATTTGAATCAGTATTAATGTATTTCTTTATTATAAATAAAAACACAAATTTTGTCATTTACTTTTAATCTAAATCAATAAATTATTACAGCCTATATTCTATCAGAGTTTAGTGGAAATGATTTACATTGCGTTATACAGGGTGTTTTTTTTTTAAACGCAACCCATTTTTAAGATTGAATACTGCACATATGAATGTGTAATGAGTATAGTTTTATTGATCTTTACATTTTATACAACCTATTATTTAAGTTTGATCACACTTGGTTTACATTATGTGCTCAAACAGTCTGCCATTAGCATTTGTATAAAGTTATGCTCTTTCAATCAAATTCCCGAACACATGTTGCAAGGTGCCACTTTAAACTTCTTTCATTCAATTTGTTATGTTTGTTTTGAGGTGCCGAATAGCTCTTGAATTGTTTTCGTAGAATAATTGCTTCTTTACATGTCTGTGACAAATTTTAATCAGATGGGACCATTTTTACGCGAGTTATCGTGCTTAAAGGCACACACATTAAAAACGCAACCCAAAACTTAATTTTATCGGTGAAGGATTATTCCCCCCAAGATCCCTGGAATTGACCCCACTATGTTATTATTTTCTTTGGGGATACATAAAAAGTAAGGCCTAAAAAAACAAGTCACAGCATATTTAGTGCCTGAAAACAAACAAAACAAATGTAATGCAAGAAATTCAAACAGGTACGTAGCAACACGTGTTCGGGAATTTGATGGAGAAAGCATAACTTCATCCAAATACCTCTGGCGGATTTTTCAAGCATATAAGGTGAACTAAATGTGATCAAACTTAAATAATAGATTGTATAAAACGTAAAGAACCATATAACAATACTTATTTCATATTTATATGTGAATTATTCAATCTTAAAAATGGGTTGCGTTTAAAAAAAAACACCATGTATTTTATATTCATTTCCCTAGGATTAAACAATACAAAGTCCGAAATCTGACTGAAACTGATCGTTGTGATCGTTAATGTTGGAATCCAGGTATAGGAGGTCATTAGAATACAGAAGGTATTGAGACTATAACCGTCGCTAATGACTTGACAGCGAGTTAATGACTTCACAGATGGAATTATAATGACTTCGCAGCTGTCATTAATGGCACAGTTTGACAACTTCCCATCTGATTTAAGATTCGGTCATAAACGTTTGATCAAAACGTCTGACTTGACGTCTATCTTTCGGCTCAGATTAAAGTTGATGACTGACCCAGTAATTCAATTGAATTTAGATTATATATGAAGCAAAAAAACTGTAGTTGGTTGGAATTTACACCAAGATACATTTGAAAAAAACATTTACACTTTTGTGTATCACAAAGTTTATTTGATATTTTTTTCCGTTACATTTAAAATTAATTGATCCTCACACTATCTAAAATTTCGGATTTAGACGAAACGCAACGTATTATTTCCTTTGGATGTGAAAAATTTAGAAATAATCTACCCATAAAATACATTACTGCTTTAAATGAAATCGCATATCCGTACATTACGTAAGATAAAGTTTTGGTTTTTGTGTGCTTTTCTAAAGATTTTCTTGTAGATCATGTTGTGATTGCTCGCTTATTCTCAAAAGGGCTTTAAACAAATTTGAAGAGGGTTGAGTACGGAATGACCGAATAGTTATTTCAATTAATTCTTCCCTCGCCCTAAAGCATCTCATTCGGGCAACGGAACTGTTTACTTAACGATATATTTTGATTTTTATGGTGGCCCAACAGTTGATATTACCAAGGCCAGGTGTGTGGCCAAGTCACATCTACTCTGCAGAGCTTTGATGGTCGATATTTGCATAGTGTATTATTTTACTACAACTACTTAATTACTTTTTGTCTTTAGAAATTTTTAGATAAAAAGCAATGTCCTTCGGAAATTCCCGTTTACAGATTACGTGATGAACGAAAATTACGAGATTGCCATTATCGAGAATCAAGACTGGATCGCAGTAAATTTTCACCAGATCGAGGGAAATACGTAGATGAACCATAACAAGTTGATTAAAGGTTAAAGTAATATTGTTCATTGTTACTCTATATTATCACACATGATTCACTTGCCAATTATTTTACCCAACGAAGATTAGGTATCGCCTTATTCCAGAACCAAACTCTCTGCAAATAAAAAAATTATACTTTTAAAAAACGTTAAAATATTTAATTTCCCAAGTAGAACAGAAAGATGCTACTGAACGCACAAAATAAACTTGATGTCAGGACAAACTTTATCAATAAGAGAGAAATGTGCAACTTTGGAAAATGAATAATCGCAGCCAGGAAAAGCGTTTTAAGTTTTGTTATTTTATCAGTTAAATGACTATCATGAGATAATTTTATTTTTTCATACATTAAAATCAAATTTTAATCAGCATCATTAAGAACATTTTCTGTTCATGTCATCAATATCTAAAGCGTTAGGCTACAGTTTTACAACTTTTGATTTAAATTCAAGTTTTTATTTACTACTACCTATAATGTTAACAATTAGTCCCAGAAAAGACGTTTCATGATTTCGCTGACGCATATTTAGTTCATTCAACAACTGACAGTATTATTAGCTTTAATCAATAAGGGCTAACTTTGACGACAGTAACATTTCAATGCTACTGCACATAATTTTAAGCCGCCCCGGCCAGTGCAATCTTTCAGAGGTCTGAGACTGGCGCATTGCAGTGTTTTGAGGCAACCTAGTTGGTTCCTTTCCATTTTTTTAGGTGATTAATTGTGGAAATTACTTTTCATCTTTTAAATTACCGTACTCATTATCGCACAATTATTTTAAAACGCAATTAATGGTTCCCTCTTATTTCTCAATTAACTGTAAACGTGGTTGGTTAACGTAGGTAGGGTTTAATTGTTTTTTAGCAACTCTTACGTTCAGTATATATTTGCATTATGCAACTTATTTAATAACGCATGTTTAACTTATTTACTATAGGTGAGTAGTAATTTTTTATAGTTTTATTTATTTTTTACTTGTTATTTAGTTTAGTAATATAATGCATCTCAAATTTGACGTCGTTTATAAAAAAGGGTGGTAGCCTCTTTTTACCTCTAATTCGCCCCCCCCCCCCACATGGGCCTTAGGCTTGTGCGTGAAAGTTATCAAGCAAAGAAAGGAGTGAGCCGGTACAGTACAAGGTGAATGGTACTTCTAAAAGAATGGGACACTGTCGAGAATCGAATCTGCGACGACGCCGCCACAGTTCCGAGGTCGAGTGCGCTTCCAACTGCGCCACCGACTGACTAAATGAGTTTGATAAACAAATTAAAGTTTATTAAAATTAAACTAAAAACTGATCGAGCGCCATGTAATAACATGCATGTATCGAAGATTCTATTCTAAACAGGTAAATTTAAAAGCTTTCGGTTACAAACATTTCTTTATAAATCCCTCACATGGCAAAACAAATATGATTTCCCTTTAATCGACAAAAAACATAACACATCAAACTCAACTTGAAAATATTTCAGTTAGGTAAACAACACGGACTTAACAAATAAAACATATTTGCACCAAAACCACAAGGGAGCTGTAGCAATGCGGAGTTGAAACGAAAACAACGCCGTGGATTCTGCCTGTTTAATCGCCCCAAGGATTTAGTCGCCCAGTTGTACAGTCAGAGTAAATAAACATGGCACAGACCTCCCGTAAGACTGATTTAAATATTGGGCTTCCAGACGGCCTGAGCCAAGTTATTTGACCCAGACTATACATAAATTTCAGCTTGCACTAGTCGGGATTCAGCTACAGGAAATAATTGGATTGAATGATTACTTTACTGGAATAAAGTCCCTTATAAAGTTAGGGAAGCTTTATTTTGTTAGCGACAGCAAAAAAATAGGTGTGCTAATTGAAACTGTAACGCTAATCATGGAAACAAATAAAGTAAAATATAAATAGATAAAACATATATAATCTCTTTCATTTTTTAGTAGACACAGAAATCAACGGTTTTTGCCTTTTGGAGGTTCATGGTAAATATTAAAACCTTTTTTTATTTAAAAAGATAATAAAAAAATATTATTGAAGAAATATATCCAATTACGAAAATTACTAGCTCTATTAAGGATTAAATATGTTTTTATTATCACTACCTATAAATATCAGATTTGCATGGATTAAATTTTATTATAAGAAAAGTGAGAACTTCTTCATTAATGGTTGTTGCGACGTTTATAATTTTTTTGTTACCTGGCTATTTACGATGTATATGTCAAAATATTAAAATTTTCACTTACTCAATTGTAAAAAGATAATATTTTTGTAATATTTTTCAAATTCTAACATGATTCACCACAAAGCGGAAATAATCATTTTGATTAAAATCAAAGCATTGCTACGTTTTCAGTCACAGGGTTTAATACGGCATGGAAGGGGAAGGTAACTAAAAGGTGCTGATTCACTGCAGGTAATTTATCCGGGACTTAAGGGAATATTTCTGTATAATTAGACGCTTTATAACACTTACACCAAAGAGGGTGACATTTTTTGCTGCCCCGGACTGTCGTTTTTCACTTGTATTTATTTAGACGTTTCCCACCGTTGGTACATAAGCTGTATACAAGCTCATTTCTCAACTAATTACGCTTATATGCTAAGAAATTGTTGTTCGTAAAATTTAGTTATAATACGGTAGACAGTTTTTATCTAGTTTCTTAAGTTGCGATTGAATAATTTGAGAAATTATTATTTGGTAGTTAAAATTGATTATTGACTTGAAGTACTTACCTGGGTAGGTCGTCATTTCAAAGGTGTATTAAAATAAAATTGTTTATCGAAAGACAATCAGTAGATGTTAAAAAATCATCTTTTGTGGATTAAAAACAGTTTTAATAATGGCCATATAAGAGTTGGTTTGGTATGTTTTTTTTTCAAATGATCCACCGACCGACTAACAACGGTGTAAGAGCTTTTGTAATAATAGGTTATGAATTCGGTATTATATTTACTAGACAGAATTTATTCATATAGTGATTGCTTAACATTACTATAATGTTTGCATTTATTAGTATCTAAATCTAAGAAATCCAGAGGCTAGTCAAATAAATAACTCTTTGTTAAAGGGATATGAAATAAAATAAAAAAATATACAACAATTTTCTGACCATATTTTGATCAGAGTTTCTCAGGCGTTGAAAAATTAAGTTGTCATGTTCAGTGTTAGACGAAACGCTCTCAGATATAGTCCGAGTCGAGTCATGTGGCCCAGCCCATACGAAAGCCCAATTCTAAAATTAACAACAGTATTATGGGCCATGTCATTTAATTCGACCTATGCATGGAAAACATTCACATAACAATCACATCTTAAACGTACCGTGAAAAAATTATAAAAAGTCCCATGTTCAAAATCAAATACGAGGTACGTTCGGAAAGTAAGTTTCGTTTGGAAGTAAAAATGTTCTCAATGCATTTACAGCATTATTATTGTATACACCTTAAAGAGCGTACCTTAAACTACTTTTCTACATAGTTCCCACAATATTTAGGCGCTTGTCATTTCTAGGGAGAAGCTTTTCAATTTTTGCTAAGAAGAATTCTGCCGCCAGTGCACGCAGCCACCCGCTGACGCGCCATCTTAATGTTTATCGTCATTCACAAACCGACAAAGGTTACAATGGTGTACAGAAGAGTACGTGAAATTTGTGGGAAACACTCAGAGAGATCAGTAATTTTCAATTTCCTTTTTTCCAGAACTGTATCGTTGATTTTGGCAACGAGGTCGTTAGTAACGACGGATGGTTGGCCACTCCTCTCTTCGTCGTAGACATTAGTGCAACCATCTTTACAGTTCGGGAAAAAAGGAAATTCAAAATTACTGATTACTCTGTGTTTCCCACAAATTTCACGAACTCATCTGCACACCATTGTAACCTTTGTCGGTTTGTAAATGACGATGAACTTAAAGATGGCGTCAGCGGGTGGCTGCGTGCACTGGCGGCATAATTCTTCTCAGCGAAAATTGAAAAGCTCTCCCTAGATATGACAAGTGCCTAAATATTGTGGGGACTATGTAGAAATAGTAGTTTATGCAACGATTGTATAATGAATGCCTTTAAGCCACGAGTGAGATGTAAGTTAGAACACGAGCGAAGCGAGTGTTCTAAACATCTCACGAGTTTTTGAGGTTAGGCAAATAAGCGGACTGAACCATGAATCGTTGTGGAACAATCAGCTGATGGGATAAGTAAACTCAAACATGAATCGTAATGCAACAATCAGCTGATGTGCGAATTGCGTAATTGTTATTATGACACTACTTCCGTCAAATGCCGAGCTCTCATTGGTCTAGAACCAGTACTCTAAAGTGACTCCAGTACTCTAAAGTCGTCATTAGAGTACTGCTTGGTTTTTGGTGTTTTAATGAACATCATTATAATGTTTATTGTAATACCATAATTGGTGCTTATTGCAATGGTCGTAGATAAAGTTTATTAAGGTACGCTCTTTAAGATGTATATGATAAAAATGTTTTAAATGCATTGAGAATTTTTTTACTCCCAAACGGAACTTATTTTCCGAACGTACCTCGTATAATGGATAAACTCAGAAACATGCAGGTAACTGAAATAACTTCATACGTTTCATTGGTGAGACCAGAATATGTTGTTGCAAATTTTACATACATCCTTTTAACAATGTGGAGTTGTAACTTTATCAAACTTAAGGAGACATTTTTATATTGAACCAAAAAATTGTAAATAAGTAAATATGTTTTATTATTTGAAATATTGATTTTTTTATGACTGGAAATGTTTTAGTGTGTATTTTGTTGCAAAAGAACATTACAGTAATCGTCTAAAAGTATGTTGCTTAAAAAGTAATCAAGGACTGTATACATACCAGTTACTTATAAATAAATGTTTTTGTTTAAACTATACTATGCAAGATAAAAATTTAGATACTGGTTAACTAATACAAAATATATATTTGGACAATACCGGGTGTTTATAAATGAATATCGGGGTTTCAAAGCCTTGCAGTATATATTCTATTAAATATATCTTTACAAATACTAAAAGAGCCCAGACAGTCTTTTACATCACAAAAACACATGTATTTTTTGCATCATTTAAAAGAGCAACTCATACAGTTTTTTCTACATGCATTCAATATCATTGTCATTTGCCACATGACACGTATCGAGCCATAAACGAAAACTTCGAAAACTTCAATAGTACCGTTAAGTTAATTAATGAAACCTTCCTTTCAATTCTGTTCTTAATATTAGTTACATCGACTAACAGCAGACACTTTATTTTAGACGTTTGAATCCTAATAAAATGTATAGTGTGAGATCTAGTGAAGAGAAATGTTATGCAAACATAATTAGTCATTTGCCGCTCGCTATGCGGCCTATAACTCGTGCCGATCGCTGATTTGGCACTGTGATTGGCTTTCAGTACGAATCCTTGTTCCAGATCCACACTACACATTTTCTTCTTTTGAGGGTATAAAAAATAAAAATTACAACGTTTCTTTACTAAACTGATGTACCCGAATTGGAATAACAACGAAACTTAAGTAGCACCAGTTATCCTAGCAGCACTTATACTAATGATTTGAAAGTTTTTTTAATGTCGATTCGACGTGTGTCGTGAGACTAATGACGATCACATTGAATACTCGTAGAAAAAACTGTTTGAGTTGTTCTTTCAAATGATGTCTTATTTGTTTAAATATGTTGAATAGAATAGATACTGCAAGGCGTTAAAACCCCGATATTCATTTATAAACACCCGTACCTATTTTATTCAACAACCACTCAGATTCAAATTCAGGAACATTTCATGTACTATAATCCTAAATGTCTGTGTAGATATCCAGTTAAAATGTTGGAGTCTATCCAAATCAAGATGTTGTAAGCCAATTGGTAAAGTTACCATATCGTAAAATTTTAAAGTGGTTCTTCTAACTAACAATAAATTATAAATATCATGTGTGGAATTACTTTTTTTACAATTACAGGCACTTGAACTGTAATGACTCAAGAGAAATTAATAAACCAGCGTTATTGAAAAACTTTTAAACGGTGTTGAAAGCAATAAATTAAATATTCACCTTCTAAACCCATTCCTCGGTCGCTTATTGATAAAGTTTCTTCGGCCAAATCATTACTAGGGTACTTTGGCTGATGTAAAATCACAACTTACTTTTCCTTGGGTAACGGTATGAGAGTTGTTTTAACAGGTTATAATATGGTATTATATATTTACAAGGCAGACTTTATTCTAACCGTGATTACATGTTTGCATTTTTTAGCTTCTAAATCGATGCCAGGGATAGTCAAATGAACACTCTCTATTAAAGGAATATCACCCAATGTATTTATTTATTTCATTGAAGTAGTCGTAATAACACCAAATCCTATAGTGGGTAAATAAAACAATGGCAAAGTAAGAACACTATTATTGAACTCAAATTTTGAAAAGAAAAAATTAGGTCTAAAGTATGTAAATATAAGTCAAGTATATTATTATTTCGTATTCAAACATTATAACCTTGTAAGTAAATAAATATCATTAAGTAGTTTCTAGTTATTTGTCGGACTAAAACATAAATTAATAAAACTCAATGATCCAAAAATAATGAGGACATAAGAAACTAACCTTTAAATCACGTGTTGTCTTTGTTAGGGGTGATATTTTTTATGTTCAATTTCAAAATGTAACAATAGTAGGCTAGTTTCTTACTAAATTAACAGTCTAGAAACATTTATTTCCAAATAATAATAATAAACGGTATACAAATTAAATATAACTAAAGAATCTATTTATAATCACAGCCTAACAATTTTTTACTTTTAATCTGAAGAAATATACTGTATTTATGATGAATACTCTATTTAAGTGATTTTGAAATGAGAGGTTATAAGAAACTTTAAAATATACACAGTTCAATGATATCAATGACAAAATTATAAAATTGTCCAACTATAAACTTTCATGATATTGTCCAACAAACGGTTGTGAAAATGGTCCTGTCCTATTTCGCGAATCAGCAAACACAACTCCTCGTGTTGTTTTGTACTTCGGTTCAACATTGCTGCACTCCCTTGTGGTTAACGGTGAAAATGGATTACACGTTTATGTATGTATTGTCTGTATACTTTATTCTGCATAATGTACGTAATAACAAATAGGAACTGCATTAAATCTAAATCTAACTGCATGAGTTTATGTAGGGAAATAAAGTATGCAAATTAGTATCTTGAACTAATTTATTAGTTCAATATATAAATTTTTTTGTTGAAGTAAATAGGGCGTCCCTTCAATCAGTCCACAACTTCAGAGTAACTTATGGTTATTTGGGTGAAATAAAGTAAACTTCCCTAATGCAATCGTTGAGCAATTGTAGCATCAAATATACAAACAACCAGACTATGTTTTCAGTCATTTATGCTACGACATAAATAAGTCATAGTTGTTTAGAAAATATTTTTTTCTCTCTCTTCATATTCAAATCAAAAACGGTTACACTTACTGATCACATGATTCTCAAAACTGTAGGGCTTTGGATCATGAACATTGGAACAAACATTCTTCAAAGGCTCTAGATGCGTATAAGGAAATTATTTTATTATTTTATCTTGAAAAGCCTTCATGAAATGCGTCGTGGTGTAATAAATACCATTAGACGTTTATCGTTTTGGTTTACCGTGCATAGCAAAAAACTCCCTCATGTCTCATAGGTTTTAGCAAAAGATTTATATTAAATTAATTTATAAACACAAACAAACAAAAATAATCCAGATAAACCGACATAAGGCCTTTGTTCATGGAAAACGTTTTGCAATTTTGACCCAAATGATCAAATTAATTAACCACTTCATGTATACTAGAAATATTTATATTGCATACCCCTAATTATTGATAGTGAAGGCAGAGTCAACTTAAACAGATTATCAAGTTAACCACTGGTAATACAACTGCGGCCCCCAAACTGTAAAACAAAATCTAAAACCGTTCGTAAATGTGCATTGGCCAAATGGCTGTAAAAACAACGCTGACAAAGTACAAAACTGCCGCCCTTTAATATCTGTGGTTAACACGGCACGGCCCTGTTATTATTGTTATTGCTGTTTTTATCGGTGCTTGTCTGTCGGCAAAAATTATTATTATTAACTGCCATGACCGTCACTTAAAATGGAAGTGCAATCATGTAGGTTCATCACTAGTTGTCACAGTTGAACTTTTTTTAATTGTATTTAACGTTTTTTATTAATTTATTTGTGGATGCACCATTTTTACAATAACAAGATTACAGAGACTTTTACCATTGAAGTGCAAGTATTATAATACATTCAGAAAGTAGGAATCACAATACAGAAACCGATAACAATATCAACGATGTTGACTGTTATTATTTATTTAAATTATAATTATTTACTTACTGAATTGCAGTAAAAAGCAGCCTACGGTGTCAATTCAATTGTTCCGTGGTACCGGTTTCAAGTCAATAACGACTCATCTTCAGCCACTAAAACTTGGTATTTTCACACTTCTGTGGTCGTCAAAATTTCAAAAATAAAGTACATTTTACACTGAACAGTCAGACACAACACGTACATTAAAATTAACATAAAAAATTAATTTTTTAACATAAAATTTTTTATGTTAATTTTAATGTACGTGTTGTGTCTGACTGTTCAGTGTAAAATGTACTTTATGTTTGAAATTTTGACGACCACAGAAGTGTGAAAATACGAAGTTTTAGTGGCTGAAGATGAGTCGTTATTGACTTGAAACCGGTACCACGGAAAAATTGAATTGACACCGTAGGCTGCATTTTACTGCAATTCAGTAAGTAATTATATAAAAGGTGTCTAGGCTTAAAAAGAAAAAGAAAAAAATATAATTATTTATTAAACTCATTAATATCAACTGGAAAAATGTGAACACCAGTGGGCGAAACATCTCTTGTTGTGCACAAAACATTGGCAACAGGACTTCCTCAGTATCTGCGGAAAGAACTGGTTCACAGGTCTGAGGTGAGCATCGGAGCACTCGACAGGAAGGCTAGCTGCAACTGCCACGGGTCAGCATTGAAAATGGGAAAAAGGCCTTTTCTTATTTTGGCTACAAGATTTACAAAGCTTGAAATCAGTCAGATGCACTACTTTTAAAAAGAATATCAGGGATTTATGTAGTTAGTGCCAGTCAAAAATGATTTTTATATCAATGTTTAAAATATTAGGATAGTCTTTTAGTTATGACAACAGATGCATTGAAAAACAAAGAACTGTACTTTGAATAACGCTGGCTAGTAAAGACGTTTTCATCCATTCATCGATTAAATGTTATTTTTAAATAGTAAAAAGTGTAAAGATGAAAGTTTAGCAGAATATTACCACTTCATGAAAACAGGCGCTTTCACACCATACACTACTATAAAATCGTGAAAATAAGACGACTACTACCGTACAAACTCGTACGCAAATATTGTATGCAACGTTTTATCACGTTAGAAACAATGGAACAATCACGTTAGAAATATTAAAAATTCATCTATCTTTGAGCCAAATAACGTATGAAATTCAGAGAATGGAAAGATGAAATGAGTAAATTATTTATTCATAACAACCGAGAGTTGAAGCGTTTCATTTCAATGGATGAATGGTTAAAGAGCCATTGTTGAACGAGCAATAACTAAGTATACTTTTATCATTGAAATTATACCATATAATAATGTAATACTTATATAATTGGGGAAACTCCTTTTCTTTCAATATTATTTCAGTAGTTTGTTTTATGAGATGTTTGATCATCAAATTACTCATTGTAACGCATGAGAAAAATTAAATAATAGTAATAGTAATAATAGTATTTATACTTTTAAGATACTGATTTTTTGTGATTTTCAGCGTTATTTCATAAGGTACTGAATATCTCATAAATATAATACTTTTGGAAATGACATGATGGAACTTTTTTTAGGTAATACTGTTGTCCTAGTTGGAATTATAATTTGGTCTTTAAATTATTTCTCCTAGTCATAGTTATAAACCTTACTTGTCTTAGTTATAGGTGCATGCTGAGCCAGAAAAATGTTTTCTGATATATAGACCAATGGACCTATGTGGTTGTTTGTTAGGATTTAGATGTAACTTGACTGGTAAATCAAAAGTATATCAGTAATTTGTCCAAGCTTAAATCCAAGAGAATCATTCAAAATGCAGTAGGCCAATAAAATTAAGATTGTGCCTGGACAAAATTCCCGGAAAGCTGGAAATCGTTTTAATCTTTCCGTTTTACATCCAAGTATATGAATTCGAAGTTTGTCCCATTTTTCCTGGTGTGCTTCCGACCTGGTACCACAAAAATATCAGAGTTTTGGGCCATTTTTTATTCTTTTGCAAATAAGTAAAAAACCGTTTATTCTACATAAAAAGTTTAAATACAAGAATTGTAGAGGACAAAATTCTGCGTTTATTGAGTACCTTCTGATAAAGATACTTTGAATAGTAATTGATTTATGGTAAGTTAAATAAAGGGTTTTGGCGAATTCCTCTTTTAGGGAAAGAGCTATTACTGTAGGTCTCATGGTAAGACCTAAGCCCGAGACCATGATAACTTTTAGTTTTGGGGCCCTCAGAGGCTAAAAACACCATTCGTTCGAATTTCCATAAATATATATATACCTATATATACGTATATAAATATATATATCTATATATTTGTTAGCTCGATAACTCTCGTAAAAATGGTCCAATCTTCTTGAAATTCGGCACAGACTTGTAAAATAGCAATTATTTTGACGAGTTAAAAATTCAGCCGGATCGGACCATCGGAAGGATTTTATGCCATAATCAATTAGACCTTAACTAGATGAAGCCATATACCAAGTTTTATTAGGATATGTTGAGGAATAAGCTAGATATACAATTTTATTTATTTCCCATAAGGTTAACATTGGGACAACGTACTGTGTTTACCACTTTCAGTATCTCGGGAACCAATGGACATAGAGCAATGATTCAAAATACTATTTTATTTGTTTTTTCGAGCTGAGTCCAATGGTGTAAACCAAAATCAGATTATTTCGATTTTTCTACATGAAAAATCCGAAAAACTCCATTTTTAGGGATTTATTACCCATAAACCCCCTTCCGATGGTCCGATCCGGCTGAATTTTTAACTCGTCAAAATAATTGCTATTTTACAAGTCTGTGCCGAATTTCAAGAAGATTGGACCATTTTTACGAGAGTTATCGAGCTAACAAATATATAGATATATATATTTATATACGTATATATAGGTATATATATATTTATGGAAATTCGAACGAATGGTGTTTTTAGCCTCTGAGGGCCCCAAAACTAAAAGTTATCATGGTCTCGGGCTTAGGTCTTACCATGAGACCTACAGTAATAGCTCTTTCCCTAAAAGAGGAATTCGCCAAAACCCTTTATTTAACTTACCATAAATGAATTACTATTCAAAGTATCTTTATCAGAAGGTACTCAATAAACGCAGAATTTTGTCCTCTACAATTCTTGTATTTAAACTTTTTATGTAGAATAAACGGTTTTTTACTTATTTGCAAAAGAATAAAAAATGGCCCAAAACTCTGATATTTTTGTGGTCCCAGGTCGGAAGCACACCAGGAAAAATGGGACAAACTTCGAATTCATATACTTGGATGTAAAACGGAAAGATTAAGGCGATTTCCAGCTTTCCGGGAATTTTGTCCAGGCATGACCAATTTTTGATCTAATTTTACTGGCCTACAGATACATTTAGATATGTTATTTCTCTTGTACCTAGCTTTATATAGATACGTTCTTTCCAGTCCTTTTGTCGATAGTAACACACCCTTCATCTTTTGAGATTTTTTTTAAATTTCAGTTCAATTATAACACAATGTAGTCAGGTAGACTGACTGACAGTCAAGCAATAATATTCATCAGTATGACGTTGAATTGCGATGAGGTTAAACCAGTTAAAAAGTTCGATAATGGGTCTTTTTGTCCTTCTTTGTTGCCTCAAATCATCTCCCGTCTTCCCCTCCTCCATTATAAACTCTACCCTTCCTTAACAAACTTTTCCAACCAAAAGCTTTCCTCTTCTATCAACACTGCCAACCAACCTTCATAGGTTGGTTCAATGACTGACGGAATCATTCAAAAATCAAAGGGTTTTTAACGTTTACTTATAAATTTATTAGTAAAATAAGCCTCAAATGTTTTCCTTCATGGATACATTTTTCAAGAATGTTTACCCAATCTACTTTGATTTGAGCTGTTTAAATAACCTTTTAAAAACGAATACAGACCGCCGCGATGTAATCATTGACCTTGGGCGGTCCTATTTAGGTGGTTCAGCCTCATCGTGAAGACAACTGGGCTAAGCTTTAGAATCTGTCTCCACCGTTAAAATCGATGTTTAAATCGATGTTTTCGGATTCAATATAATTGATCAAATTCTCTAATAAACATATGTTTTATTCTTGTTATTAAGGTACTACGTATTGTAAATAAACAATGTAGGTATTAATTTTTAAAACGTCGATTCCAGTAGTTGTTACATAATATCCTATTATAATTAGAGAAACTGAAACCCTTTAGTATTTTCATGGAATGTGAAAATTTTGTTTGTTAACTGATTTGGTTTCATATTAGAAATTGCTATGAAACAAGGAGTGAAAAGTGACCGTAGTAGTAAAACGGCAAAATCATTGAGAAAAGGTACATGGTTCGAAAATCCCAAAATGACATTGGAAGCTAACTTATATGTTCATGGAGCCGTAGGTATACTCAATTCCAGGTAGCACGAACACCTTTAGTAAAGAACGTCGCTGACAACGGCTGACAAAGAATCAAATGCAAGGTCACGAAGGATGTGAAATTGGTTTTTTGTATACGTAATGCTAGTTAAAAGCATACTTGGGTTATGATATGTCGATAACGTTGGAATTTACCTTAATAAATTTTATTTACATAGTGTGACTGTTTAGTTTCATCACGTTAGTTAAAATTATTGTAGTTGGGTTAGGGGCCATACACATATTACGTAACGCACTTAAGGGGGGAGGGGGTATGGCGTATCGTTATGCTGCGTTATATGGGGGAGGGGGTTTGGCTCAACGTTTCGGAACTCTTAAATTTTGTCCCTCTTTAAAAATACAAAAATAATCAAATTGATATGTAAATCAAAGTTACAGTTAGCTATATAAAAAGATACAATCGTCATACTACATTTTAACAAAAGTCATTACAAGTTTATTTATTTATTTAAATCCATATCCCACTAGTAAAATTATGCTTAAGCTGTATTCATTCCTACTACGATCGAGTTACGTAACGCATTGGGGGTGGGGGGGGTTCGCTCAAGCGTTACGGTGAGTTACATGGGGGGGGGGGTTTGAAATGACGAAAGAATGCGTTCCGTAATATGTGTATGGCTCCTTATGAACTACTGATAAGTGATGTCTCGATTACGATATCGAAACGCTACCATGATTAAAGTAATCGAGATTGTAAGTATCAAAAAATATCGATTTTTAACACCGATTTTAACGATGAAGAAGGATTCTAAAGTTTCGCCGGCAACTTATGTTACAGGATGCCTCAAATGGCGTGGCCCAGTCCGTCCAAAAGCCTAATGCTAAAGTAATAGTCTCATGGGCAGACTAGGCCATGTCATTTCACTCTACCTATAATTCCGTACACCTAGCATCTAAATGTTCAAAAAACTGACCTTATCGGTATTTCAATAATTACCGCCCCAACCAAACCCACTACCCCCATTTTGGTTTTTAGTACCAACACTAAACCCTCCAGTAAATGGTTATAAAAATCCCGAAAAAACCAATACAAATCTGTTCTTCATCCATCGTATGACCACCAACATTTTACCATATAGTGTATTTTTGTGAAATATTGTAATATTGGTAAAATGTAGCCAGACCTTAAACCCTTACTAGTGGTTGGCCGCTAACCGAACACGGGGGGAGGTGGACGCAGAGCGAAAATTAAGGAGTTACTTATTCAAAGAACCATTCTCTGGAAGTGGTGGTTTTATTTTTGTCGGATTGTTTTCGAGAAGAAATTAGTTTATTAGGTAAACCGTACCTGATGCTTTATTATTAAAGTGAAATAGAAACGTACGTGGGGAACCCTTTCACCGCTATTTATAAATGAATATCGAAAGTTTTTTTAATTGAAATAAATATATTCAAATAAACAAAAAATGCGAAAGGTTATATTTTATAACAAATCAGTTAAGCTGTGTACACATGTGTACAGTAACAATATTTTAAGACACGAGGTGGAAAATTCAAACATTCAGAGACTTTCACACAAAATGAAGAAAAGTATATTCTGTAGTGTAGGTTAATGTCTTAAGTATTAAATAGCGGTACAAAAGTAAAAAAAAAATCGTAGCAATGGTAATTATGTTTATTCGATATCACAAAGATGAAAGAAAGTATCTAAAAAATTATTGAATTCACATTAAAATATCGGAATGCCTTAAAAAACGTTATCCTATGATATCCTTTACATCAAATTATTATTTAGCCCATAAATAAATTACTCTAACTTGTAGAAAGATTCTGGTAGGTTAAAATTAAGGAATTTAAATTAAAAACAATACTTATAATAACAAGAAGATGTGAGTAGTAAGCTGAAAATACTGTAGCATTTTAATTCCTTAAATAAGTTGTACAGGTAATATTGATAGCTCATGAGCCATATTTTTATTTTTATTTATTACTTTATTACAATAATTAATAAAGTAAGTATTACAATAATTAATATAATCACACATATCCATAAACATTTTATACTAAAATAAATAATAAATGTATTGTAATTATAAGGTTATAAACTAAAAACTGTTAGCATAAAATAAAAATGTTTCTATAACTTTTACAAAAAAATCTGAAAAATAAAAATTATTATAAAATCATAAGAATTAATTTTTTAACTTAAATAAGTATACGGTTTAAAATCTATTTTACTATATAATAATAGATAACTCGTCTGCGTGACCTTGATTACAAAACTTATCAAAATATTTTTAATTTATCCTTCCTCCAAAAAATAAAAATTGTATGATTTGTAAAACCTTTCAAACGGCGATAGGTATTTACAGCAAAAGACGAATAAGCTGATTTAAATAACAATTCGCCCATATAGGACTAATGGTAATTATAGCATTGGGCTTATAGAGAGGCCACATCATTTAACTCTGACTGTAAGCTCGGTGGTAGCTCTGCCAGCAAACTGTCCGACCAGACTCTTTATATACACGATCCGTGAATCCTTTTAATGTATTATTTCCGTTATATAAATATGAGTATTTAATTTAAACTTAGCACCAGTGGTTATCCAATTTATCTTGACTCTAGTCTTCCTTCTTTTGAAAGAGTTACATACGACTGATAAATTATATTAATGGTCTAACTTTGAGACATATAATAAAAAATGTTGGGAACCTATTAAATCGAATATTATAGTCTTTAGGCTTTACCTAACAACTTCGTATTAATTTATCATTTCATGTGTTAAAATATGTCATCATAGCGTGAAGTGTAATCGTATGTGTTATTTTAAGCGTATCAAACACCAAAACATTTTAATAATTTTGTTCATAGAGATTTTAGAGATGTGTTTAGCAGACAACGTTTACATTTGTGTTAATTTTGTTTGCGACATCTTTATTTTTTACAACTATTGGTTTATTCTTTACTTCTTCGTCTGGTTTAGCTTCGGCTGTAAAAAGGATCGAAGCGAGCCAGTTTGGCAATACAAAAGCAAATTTAGAAAAGGTGTATAAAATCACTTAAGTAATAACTACCCAACCACAAAATCAATATATACAAAAATTGTCATCTGTTGGTATATTCGGGTTACAGCCAAAACTACATGTAAGAGACACTTAATCTTGGCGTAAAATTAAAGATTGGAATCTCATGATGTGCACTATGGTGGTTTGGTTTTGATATAATTTAGTGCTTAAGCCCAGGATCGCCCTAAACGGACCTATGTCAAGGAGTTTGGGAATGATTTGAAATGTTGGTATGGTTACGATTAGAAATAGCTACTATGGTTACTAACAGAATGCAGCACAAAGAAACAACAATATTACGACAAGAAAAATAATCTCACGGGCAAAGCCGGGGTTATCAGCTGGTTCTGTATAAATAGTAGAAATATTTTTCTCATGTCATATGTGAATAAAAATTACCATATTGTTTTTTATTTAAGTCAACTACATCGATTTTAAACAGTTTTACAAAATCATACCCAGCAATCAAACTTACAAATTATAAAAAATTTCGAAAGCATAAAAATACAATCGTACGCTGTGTACGATGGAAATAATTTATTGCTTTCCCGTGATCTGCTGCGAAGCGGACGGTTTTGACGGCAACCTACCGTTCCATTTCCCTTTGTTGTTTTCCCATGTAAATCGGGGTTCTTTCAGATTCAGGTTGGAAAAACAAAACAAACAAAATATTCCACCAATTTTTTCAAACGGTTGTTCACAAAAAGAATAACGAGATTTCGTCTGAAAATAATATTTATTGTTACAGTTTTCTAACTCGATTTTATCTCTTTAACAAAAATAAAATCAGTAAATGTACATCCAGGGCCGCCCCGGGCGCCGCGGCTAGGGGGGCGCCGTGACCGGAGACACCCGGGACTGTTTAAGGGGAAAATAAAAAATATATCGCCGACCCACTAGGGCGAAAATATTTCACGGGCAAGAATCGTAAAAATTTCATCAAATGGCTGTTAAAAAAATAAATCGTTCAATAACTTTGTTTCTATTCACAAACTGTAACTGGAACACCATAAGGTAAGTCTCAGATGAGTACCTACACACTTATTCATGGTAACTATTAAAACATGTCATTGCATTACATTACATCAACTCGTAAATCATGATAGTATTGAGTTTTACTAAATGTGTAGGCTGACGCCCCCTTGCTGCGTACGTTATTGAATTTTTTTAGGAGACTATATTCATTTAGTCTGTGCTTTTAGCGTGGATGTTGTGATGATTACGATGGCGAATGTCACCTTGACTCATTAGACCAGGTCCCCATTTATAAACTGTTTTTAAAAGTAAACCTCAAGTAACAATTCATTATCAGCAACTGAAGTTAACACTCTGGGAAATATTATAGGGCTAGTGATTGCCAGTTTTGAAAATATCAAAATCAATATCATTGATCTACCACCATCTTTTTGAAACGGGGGCTAGGGCCTGATTTCAAAACGATGTTGGTGAATTAATCATACTGACTTTGTAATTAGTACGGTTGGCAATCACAAATATTTTTCATATCGTTACTTTACACCCTAGTTAGTGATTTTTTACTAGTGGGTTTATAGTACTCGTAAAACCCGTTTTGAAATGAGGCCCATTTGATTGTTTGACGGATCTGTCTGTCTGACAGACGAACTGATCGAACGTACGTTTCCTCTGTTGTGTCTGATGATGAATTTGAATACGGAATCAATTTGAAAAAATGTACAGCACCTTTTTTTAGCGTGGTTGTGTCTAAGGTATAATGCAAGTGAATCGGTTATTCAAGACAAAATTAGTGCAAACTCGTATGAATGAAAATGAATTATACGTTTGCCTGATTCGTTGCTACCGACAAAATAGTACAAGAATCAGAAATAATTGTGCGAGCTTTAACCCCATTATATTATTACATTTTTTTACAAATATAGTATTGAGACCAATTAGTTGTTTGAAGAGGGCGCACATCAAAATGTCGCCCCGGGCGCCTATTAGCCTCGGGGCGGCCCTGTATACATCCGAAGATCATCGAGTGTGAGTATACACATACCTGTAGCAATCATAGACAGTAAAGGACTTAAACAATTCACTAACAGCGAAGTCATTCTTCACTAATTTGGAAGTAATATTTGGTCAACAGCATCCACTCCTTAAGTAAACAAAAGACAGGGGCAAAGACTTCACTGAGAAATAAAATAAAATAAAATTTACTTCCTTTTTTAAGAAGTATTCATTCTTTCTCATATGCGTGCAGACTTTGGCCCTTCTGATTTCCTTCCTTTCTTTGAGGACCAAAGACTCCGCAGTGCTGGTGCTTACTGTTCGACTCATCAGAATAGATACCTAAGAGATATTCTGGACTTGAGAAATATAGTTCGTTTCAAGTTACATGGTCCAGACCGTCCGTAATATTAGTTAAGTCATTTGACGAGACCAACACACCGTTAAGCTGTTGAACCATGAATATTAAGGCTGTATACAGTTGGTCTCTTCGCCCTTTATCAAATAAACTGATGATTGTTTGTACAGTTATTAAGTTTTTCCAATTGATAATAGCACCAGAAAAAATCCAAACTGAGTTAAAACCTAGCCAAAAAGCCTGTGGCTCTGAATATGAGATTTTACAAGATAACTGTTCCAACGCTGGCTTAGCAATAAATGGAAAGATCTTCCATCAATCTCGAAACATCGTCAAGCATTCAATTTACTGTTTAACAGAGAGAAGTTTTCTTTAAATGCTATAAGCATATAAATTGAAAATGGTACGGATAACCAAATAAATATAGGATCAGTTCCTATAAACCCTTAAATACCCCCGTTGCAGCAGACCTGCAAACTCAGCGAATTTCAAATCCAAAACAAGATATTTCAATCCAACATAGCGAGATTTGACATGTTTTTGTAAGCTCCATAAGAATAACATAGGGAATGAGTATGCAGGTTTGCTGCTACAGGTATATTAAAACTGGGTGGTTTCAATTCATTATTTAGTAGATCTGAACTAGAAGAAGCTATTTACCAAGTGTTATCTATATATGTTGAGAAATAACCGAGATATAGAATTTTACTTATTACCCATAAGGTTAACAATGGGACAGCGTACTGTGTTTACCACTTTCAATATCTCGGTAACCAATGGACATAGAGCAGTAATTCAAAATACTAAATTGTTTGTCATTTTGAGCTGAATTCAATGGTGCCAACAAAAATTCGGTAGATTTTATTTTTCTATGTAAAAACTAAAAAAACCCATTTTTGGGGGGTTTATCCCCTTTTAACCCCCCCTTCCGCTGGTCCGATCGGGCTGGTTCACGAACTCGTCCAATTTATTACCACTTTACATGTTCGTACCAAACTTCATAAAGATCGGACCATTTTTACGGCCGCTATCGTGCTGACAGACATATACAAATATATATATTTATATTATTTCTATATAGAAATAATATATATAGAATTACAGTCCTACTCAAATTACATGGCCCAGACCGTCCGTAATATTGGTCAAGTCTTTTGGTTAGACGAACACACCGTTAGTTAAGCTGTTGGACCGTGATGCAGTTTACGGCTATATACAGTTGGTCTCTACGCCCTTTATCAAATAAACTGATGATTGTTTGCACAGTTATTAAGTTCTTCCAATTGATAATAGGATCAAAAATAATCCAAACTGAGTTAAAACCTAGCCAAAAAGCCTGTGACTCAGAATATGTGATTTTACAAGATAACTGTTCCAATGATGGATTAGCAATAAATGGAAAGATCTATCATCAATCTCGAAACATCGTCAAGCATTCAATTTACTGTTTAACAGAGAGACGTTTTCTTTAAATGTTATAAGCAAATAAATTGAAAATTATACGGATAACCGAAAAAATATAGGATCAGTTCCTATAAACCCTTAAAAACCTTCCAGAGAGAAAATAAAAAATATTTGCATTATAGAGAAAAAAAAAATTAAAAAATGAATTTATGAGCTCAAATAACATTCAACGATTCAACCAACAGAAAAAGTCACTACGCTGTAGTAAGGGGCATTGAGGGGGGGGGGCGAGCTCTAAAAGAGAACACCATTATTCAGCATTTTGAATGCATCATAAATTTTGTGAAGGTTGAATTCCATCCGTCTAACTTGAAGCCACGTGCATACTCGTTTAACACACGTGTTGCAATGTGTGTTTATCCATTGCAATAAGTACCAATTATGGTATTACAATAAACATTATAATGATATACATTAAAACACAAAAAACCAAGCAGTACTCTAATGACGACTTTATCTACGACCATTGCAATAAGCACCAATTATGGTATTACAATAAACATTATAATGATATACATTAAAACACCAAAAACCAAGCAGTACTCTAATGACGACTTTAGAGTACTGGAGTCACTTTAGAGTACTGGTTCTAGACCAATGAGAGCTCGGCATTTGACGGAAGTAGTGTCATAATAACAATTACGCAATTCGCACATCAGCTGATTGTTGCATTACGATTCATGTTTGAGTTTACTTATCCCATCAGCTGATTGTTCCACAACGATTCATGGTTCAGTCTGCTTATTTGCCTAACCTCAAATTTTAGTTGACCTATTCCATCATTATTAAAAGTCATAAGTTTTGTTTAACGTCGGGGAAATTTTGTTGTATATTGTTGGTCGTAGATAAAATAGTGTATGCAACGATTGTATTATGCCTTTAAGCCACTCGTGAGATATTTAGAACACTCGCTTCGCTCGTGTTCTAACTTACATCTCACTCGTGGCTTAAAGACATTCATTATACAATCGTTGCATAAACTACTATTAGAGTACTGGAGTCACTTTAGAGTACTGGTTCTAGACCAATGAGAGCTCGGCATTTGACGGAAGTAGTGTCATAATAACAATTACGCAATTCGCACATCAGCTGATTGTTGCATTACGATTCATGTTTGAGTTTACTTATCCCATCAGCTGATTGTTCCACAACGATTCATGGTTCAGTCTGCTTATTTGCCTAACCTCAAATTTTAGTTGACCTATTCCATTATTAGTAAAAGTCATGAGTTTTGTTTAATTTCGGGGGAAATTTTGTCGTATATTGTTGGTCGTAGATAAAATAGTGTATGCAACGATTGTATTATGCCTTTAAGCCACTCGTGAGATATTTAGAACACTCCTCACTCGTGTTCTAACTTACATCTCACTCGTGGCTTAAAGGCATTCATTATACAATCGTTGCATAAACTACTATTAGAATTTAATTTGAGTAATACCATCAGATTTGGAACGCACAATTAATTATTTTATTTTAAGCACTTTTTAAGGTATTAAACAACGTTGAGCGTTTAACGTTGAAGTATGTCCAAGTGTAGTCTTGTATTAAGCTGTTACGGAGCAAGGAGTGAGGCTATTTCTGAACACTATGGACTGTTTTCATGAGCTGATACAGCTGATAAACAGACCAGGCCTCAGAGCTGCCAACCTGGAGTGTATAGAGTTACACCGCTGCCACCTGAACAACCAGAAATATGTGTTTTTTTTAGACCAGCGTGTATTCATAATTATAGGAATGCGTGAAATTAGAGAAATGGGATTAGTGTAAGGCTAAAGAATTCAATAAAAAACAATATTATTTTGTTAAATGTAAAATATGAACAATTAAGTTGAAACCTAATGATGCAATACTTTATCCCTTAACTATAAAAAGTATTTGTTAATAAATATTTTATGTATCCTGATAGTTTGAAATTGTTGCACGTACTAACAAAATATTTTAATTACTCTTTGATATTTATTAAGAAAGCGTTTTTATATACTTCCGAAGAGGGGTTACAACGAACCTTATTTGCGATGAGACTCGCGTTTTTAGGTAGAGAAATATAGACTGTTAATTATTGCCTAGTCAAAAAAGGAATTATACGGAATTATTATGCAGTATTTTAACAAACAAAAAAATAACCACAAACTACCATCAAATTATCTAGTGAGACATGGGTTTGATGTGTTTATCAGAAATGTCTCAAAGGGACTAGGAAATAGAAAACAATGTAAACAAGGAATGGTCCTTAATAATGAATGATGAAAGTATGAGTCGGAAGCTGTTTCATCCATATAATTTAGTTAATAATTATTTAAAATAATTAGTTTACAGTCATAACTCAGTTATTAATTTGTCTACAATTCAAATTTACATTTAAATTTAAGCTTGGTTTGTAATTTAACAAGATAAAATTCTTGAACTGCAAATATAAACACTTAATCGGGCCGATTAATTTTTTATGAGTTTTATTTTTCATGTTTATGGATAGGACTGATTCAAATCTAATGAAAAACTAGGTGGAGCGTTTATAAAGGTGAATGTAAAATTACTTTTAAAAAATCCTGAAGGATACAAAACTACAATTTAAACCCAATCTGTGATTTGCAAAATAAAAGTCCGCAATGTATGACTGTGTGATATAACTCACCCCCCACATGTCAAGCTATTCAGCCATCCCGACAGCTTTACTCAGCATAGTTTCATACTAATAAATCAGGCTTAACTACGGCGAACACGCCCCGATTGTTCACTTGGTGATTCCAATGTGACGCTTCTATCAAAATTGTATGAAGCTTTATACCTTGGGAAGAAAAACTGCTTTAGAACTCAAAAGGATTAGTGGGATTTCCAGGATCCTTAATACGGTACTGCATTTTTTAGAAACCGATGTGTAAGAATTTATTTTTTATTTTGTGTCTTTCTACGCAAGTGGTATTTTTTAACGATTTGATCAGGAACGGGCCAAACCCGGGTCTTGTTACTATCTAACGGCGTCCTTTTGTTAGATAGCATCATTAATTTATAGCCCAATGACAAATGGCAACTGGACCCAGTTTCGGTCCTGGTCAGGATCGAACCGGCGACCCTCAGGTTATGAGGTGAGCACTTTATCCACTCGGCTATTCAGTCAATAGAATATTTCAAAAAGAGGTTCGAATTTGTTATGGTCCCGTTAAAGCGTTTGGAATATTAGTATAACCCACACATAAATGAAATATGGACAAATTTACCTTTATCATTAGCTATATAGCTTTTCTTTCTTTAAAGTTCAATGGTGGTAATGGTAAGTTTTCACTACCTCTGCTATTAACTTGTTCATGATTTAGTCTGGACTCAAAAACCATTTATTATTGGGCTATTAATTAATAACTAGGTGGCCCATACACAAATTGCGCATTTTAATATTACTGTATTTCCGTTTGTGAAAAACTCGCTTACGATTAGAATAAATTGTATGGCTTTAAACTCGTCGTTCTTTCAAATTAAATCTAAACGTCTCACCTAAATGAATAAAAGCTTAACCTAACAAAACGCACACATTGTTCATCATACTATGAATTTTAATTTGTCTTCTGGCAGAACAGTAGTATACCGGAAGTTTTTCTTCGCGTATTCATACCCTAACATCATCTTTAAGTTACTGCAAATAGATAGGTGTTTCAGTGTCCTTCTGATGTTCTATCACTCTTTGTTTCTCGGCAGTTAGTTCTTGTCGAAAGTTACGTATGTTTTCCCTAATCTCATCCACTCGGTTTTCTTTTTGCCTACTACTTCTTTCTGTATACCACAAGGAATGATTTTTCTCCTCAATAAGGTTACAGATTCTAAAAAAATTGATAATTTAAGAATTAATTGTCATAAAAATCATCAAATCCTGTTTACAGTTGCAGGCTACCTATTTTAGTTGACAATCTGACTTAAACTCGGTTCCAAATTCACCTCTTAGTATGAAATTTCCATAAGCCATGTATTTTAAATTGCAATTTAAGTTGTACTAGACAAATTATGTTATAATCAGCTGATAATCTTTTAATAATATGTGATGAATATTGGTAAACAAATATAAGCAACATAGGAAATAGAATTGTAGTGTCCCATAAGGCCTGTACTGAAAGGTGAATGTGGAATTGAGTATAAGTTAAAAATCCATCTGAAGGTAAATCAGCTGTTAAATTACAATCACATTTTAAAACCGTTGTAACGCAGGTTGATCATGACTGGAGCGTTGAAAGCGCCCTCTAGAAATAAATCAAAGGATTGGGGATCGAAGCCGTAAAAGAAATGCCCATTTTAATTATCAGTCGCCAGTGCGCTACAATATAAGCTTTAAAATGACACCTCAATCGTAAAAGCCGGTTAAGTAGGGCGGCTGAAAAAGGGATGTAACAGAGAAAACCTATATTGTATTAAGTATATAGATCCTAACAAAATTATTCAGGTGGTTTTTGTTAGTTGAAAATTTTTATTCTCATCCATCCCACACTCTACTTTCACTATTCCGTCACTCTTAACTATTCCATCACTCTTCACTATTCCATCACTCTTAACTATTCCATCACTCCTCACTATTCCATCACTCTTCACTATTCCATCACTCTTCACTATTCCATCACTCTTCACTATTCCATCACTCTCCACTATTCCATCACTCTTCACTATTCCATCACTCTTCACTATTCCATCACCCTCCGCTATTCCATAACTCTTCCGTCCTGACTATTCCGTTTAAAACACGTAGCAAGTGCCGCGCCCCGATTTTAACCGGGTATTTATTTAGAAGGTGTCAAATCATCACGGGATACCTGCAACAACCCGGTGAAATTCAATAAACTTTGAGCCTACTATCCGCGTCAAATGCCTTTGCCTTGGCTCGGTCTGCTAAAAGACCAAGGCTAATTTAACATCAGACTCACGGAAAGTAAGACCAAGTTATTTGACTCTAACTATACTATATTCTTAAGTCGTGTATCTTTGCTTAAGGGGATTTTAAGATTTTCCTAAGAAACATAAGTATAGAAGCAGCGTTCCATAGATTCAAGCTGGAAATTATTGAGTTGATCCAATGATAATAACGGATTATAATAACAATCAAATGATGAAGCACATTAAAAATAGTTGTATATGCCTGGTACAATCTGAAAACTTGCTGGCAAAGGTGTCTTGGGTAGTTATATATATATGCATATATATTATTAGGTGTAACATCCTACTATGGATAATGATCATGCTTTTGCCTAAATTTATATCAAATTCGAACAAAATCGATTGTTTTAGCGAATTTCCCCTATAGGGGAGAAGCTATTACCGTAGGTCTCATGGTAAGACCTAAGTCCGAGACCATGATAACTTTTCGTTTTGGTTCACCCAGAAGCAAAAAACACCGTTCGTTCGAATATATATACATATATGTCTGTAAGAACGATAGCGCTCGCAAAAATGCTCCGATTGGAATGAAATTTGGTACAGACATGAAAAGTGGTAATCCCTCGGATGAGTTCGTAAACTAGCCCGATCGGACCACCGGAAGGGGGGGTAAAGGGGGATAAACCGCCTCAAAAATGGGATTTTTGAGTTTTTTACATAGAAAAATAAAAGCTATCAAATTTTTGATCAAAATTTTGAGCTATCAAAAGTTGGCACCGTTGAATTCAGCTCAAAAAAAAAACAATTTAGTATTTTGAATCACTCCTCTATGTCCATTGGTTACCGAAATATTGAAAGTGGTAAACGCAGTACGTTGTCCCAATGTTAACCTTATGGGAAATAAGTAAAATTCTATATCTCGGTTATGTCTCAGCACATCTTGATAAAACTTGATAAATAGCTTCTTCTAGTTTATATCTACTAAATATTGAATGAAAACTACCCAGTTTTAATATACCTGAAGCAGCAAACCTGCATACTCATTCCCCATGTTATTCTTATGAAGGTTACCAAAATATGAGAAATCTCGCTATATTGCGTTGAAATATGGTGTTTTGCATTTGAAATTCGCTGAGTATGCAGGTCTGCTGCAACAGGGGTATTTATTTTTGTCCCAGTTAGTAACAACAATGTTTGTGAGTGAATTTGTGAAAATGTATGATTTAAAGAGAAAATTAGGTAAAATAAAAACTATGTAAAACGTTGACCATCCTTTCCACCCATTATTTTCTGTTAAGAAGAGCATGGAAAATGCCTAAAAAACGTTACACAAAACAAAAGTGAAAGTTAAGATACTTTTTGTAAGCCAACGGCGCATTCTTAGATCAAAGAGTTGGGTAGAATATTGATGATGGAACACGTAACAATGATGTATGGCTTGTCATATCCTCAAAGGTAAATTATATTAACTGCTTCTCTCATCCGATGCCACATTTAGCAGTATGAACTGTTTGTGTTCCATTAAGGAATTTTCTTTGTTTGCAGGGTGTACGAAAAACTCTAACAAATGGTTGAGTTTTCGTGACGTTTAATATAGGCCAACAGTAATCTCAATAAGAGTCCAGCACTAAAGTAATAAAGAGATAAAGGATACCTAGGCAACTAGGCTGTTAAAGGCACTTTCATATCTTGAAGATACTAAAAGTAATCAAGTTAACGTATGGCTTTTAGAAGAAGGAGGCCACCAATTAAATGACAGTTCCCTTCGCCTAATACCTATGAATTCGTGTTTCCTACGCAGTTAATAATCTTAAAGATATAATATACAGACATCGATTAGTTCAACAAACTACCTATAATTATTTAATATTTCAGGCTAGAGTGCTTAATGCATGTATGCAGATAATGCTAGCAAGTAGGCAACTTTTAGGGCATTATTTGTGACTACTGTATTATGACACAAGCATGATTAGGTCTGTTTATCACGAATGGCACTGCTCTATGTAGTTTTCTATTTATTTGGATTGTTATGATCTATTTATAATGATATAACATCATAGTTTTTTATAGATAAATATATATTTTTTATTCATATGTCTAAAAATAATTATAAAACCATTACCTAGGCCATGTACCTAAGCATGCGGCATCCCTGTTGGGTTGTATAAGACCTAAGCATGCGGTGACTTGGGACCTCTTCCAAATGCATAAGCTTCACTTATGCACTTATGCACTTAGGTCTTCCCTAGGTACATATTTAAGTATACTTGTTGTATACTGCAGTATATAGTAGCAGGGTATAAAGTATACTTATATAGGGTATCTACCATGAGGGTATGTACCCCCCTCGCCTTCGTGCCAGAATTCTCATTACATCACTACTGTTTATCTATTCAAACTTTGTTTTATTGTGGCAATGTATGCTTATTTTGCAAATTCTGTATGAATGCTTATGTATATAATAACCCCTTATATTATTAGTTCATTCTATGGCCAGTTAAGATTACATACTTTAATTGAGTATTCGATGATTAATCCAAAATTTGAACATTTTATCTATTGACTAATCCATGCTTAGTAAAACAGAACTATAATATGCATTATAGTATATTACGCAACTAGTGCGGGAAGTAGGTGTTTACGTGCGAGCATGATAGTTCACGCGCGACGCTTGCGGAGCGCGGGAATTTCATGCGAGCAACGTAAACACCTTCCCGGATGAGTTGCGTACGATAGTTTTCGCAACACTACCAGAAACAAATATACAGGCTAATTAAAAAAACAACACTTCTATGAATGTTAAAAGATTTAAAAAAATATTAATTAAACTGTAGAGATAAAATACGAACAAAACTATATTTATCTGTGCGGGGGAGATAACAAAAAGCGTTATCTCTGCTGTTCATCGACCGAGTAGGCCTTTCTAGGAATACGTCTTATCGTCACACAGACGGCAACAATTGATTAAATAATACTGCTCTTTATTAACTTATCGCTATTAACTGTACGTAGTCGCAACCTGGGAAACCAGTTTAGTTACAATTGAGATATGGTCGTCATAGTTAAAATGTGTATGTTGTGTTTATGTATAATGTATGTAAATTGTGTGATATAATATTTTTTTCTTGAGTTGGCAACATTGAGCATTTACCGCACTCGTGCGGTAAATGCTCAATTCAAACTCTTTACCGCACTCCAGCTGATTTGTTACCTCACTACAGCTGATATCTGCCGTACTCTTTTGTAAACGGCGACTTCCCACACTGAAACGGAAGCGGAAATCGGCTACTTACTAGTGTAGTGTTGCGAAAAAGATTTTTCAGTTCATCATAATCTATCCTGTTCTTACCTTTTCAGCGAACAAACCGAGATGTATTTGTCATGTGACGAAAAAAATATACTTGATTACACTAAACATCTATTAAATTGTTATTTCTAGTATCTTTCATCTCAAATGGAAAACTTTTTCGACCGTCAGAAGAAGAGAGGCTACAAAGATCTTTCTATAAGTACAATTTTTTTCATTATAAGACAATTGTCTAAATACAACAGTACGATATTCTTGTCGTATAAAAACAACATACCACAAAGCCCCCCCCGATACACAAACACAAATTATACAAGAGAAAGTGTTTACAGAAATTGTTTATTTGTAATTGATCCTACGACAAACAACGAAGATCGGAAAAACTATATTACAATAGCTTTATTATGATAGAATACGTAGCCCTAGAGAGAAGGAGGAGAAATATTTGTTTTTGTTTATTTTGGCAAACCCCTCCAATGCGGCGTTTTCAGTCTTCTGCCGCAAATGTAAGTGTAGATTGTTATATAAATAAAGCCCGAGCGTCTAGAAATATACTATGCACTTTTCGGAGGTACAAAGATTAATTTTGGATCTTATTTAGGTACTGCGTAAATAAGCGCTTCACATTAAATCCGACATAAATAATATGCCAATCCGTTAACTTTAGTTTAGTGAGAATACTATTTTTTCTATAATTTACTGAAAAACAAAGTAGGTACTGCATACTATCGAACTGTAGTGATAAAAGAGTGGACAATTGTGATAATAATATTAGTTCCGTTGCACTCGAAAATTCAGTAACTCTTATAATTCTGAGTAAAATTATTTACAATTGACAAACAGAATTATAAATTGAATTCTGTTTTCTCCAATAATTAATTCTGGGTTTAAAGAAATGAGATGAAATATAGAGTATTCAAAGTATAAAGAATTATGGATTATTCAAAGTATAAAATGAATTCTTTTTTCAAATGGATAATTTTTTTTAAATCAAATAATATAATATAAACACGCTATAATATGGAAAAATGGAGTGCGTAAAAGATTCACACAGAAAATAAATGTGTTTTTTCGGTCAAAACTGTTTTAACCCTATAAAATTACAAGTTTACAAAAACATCAGTGAACTTAATGGATCTTTTTGTTCACTGTAATGTCCTCTGTACTTAAGGAAAGCGCGACTAAAATCTGAAAAAACGTATCTTTATCTGAAAAAACCTGCACTTAAAACTATACAATATTTAATCCTTGCTTCCTTAAATTGATTTTGCAAAGACAAATATACTGTACACACAAAGACTTCATATATAATGTGTCTTAAGTTGTCTGAGAAGCGGCTGCATTCGCGCTTTATATGAGTCACAAAACAGACGACCTCCGTGTTAATTGTACTTTACATACTCATTTTTTGTTTCCACTATCTCAATTGGTTTCAACCTAAGGATAAACAACAGTCAAAAACAGCATGCATCACATAATGTGAACTCCTGATCGTCCTCACTCATTTGTTTCCGGTAAAGATGTCTCATTTGTTTCCGGTAAAGTATTAGTAAAGTATCGATACGGTGTCCTTTAATATCGATAAGATAATCGATACTGTGATTTTAGGAGGCATTTTCGAATATCATTTTCAAACTGTAGTAAAAGTCAAATATGCGACTCGAGCGTAAAGTGACTTTGCTGCACTCAAGAGACTATATGCTCCTCAATGCATTCTTCTTGAGTTCCACAACTCTCTCGCAAACATTTCTATTAAGTGCGGCAAAGTTTCACTTTAAGCAGTTGTTGCATAACTATTATCATTTATCATCTTTATCGAACAATTATATTAATCATTTTTAATCTTTTTTCACACCGGAGACTCTACTACTTTAAATCACCACTATAGAAAGTAAAACATTACTTTTGGTCGATTTCTTTGTGTTTAAATCAGAGAAAAGCAGTTTAAATCGCCTGTAAGCAGCTACCTCAAATTGAGAAGTTTTCGTCTGTAACCGTCAGCCATATTGCCGGCTACCGTACACCCAACATGACTGACTGCATGAATAAATAACGCGCTCATTTTCCACCCCTCCTTTCCCTCCCTCTCCACCTTCCCCCTTCCGAAGCTTGTGGGAAGCTGAAACGGTCTTTAAGTTCGTTACAAAATAATGGAATAAATATAAATTATCTTGAGCTGAAAATACCCTGTTGAAGTAGACCTACGTACTCAGCGAATTTAAAATGCTTGGATAAATAATTTACATGAAGACTCGCATCAAGTACAATGAAAGTATGTCCATGAATAAAAAAGCATGCAAAAATATTATTCATGATAATAACATAGGAAGTGAGTATGCGTAATTCTGTTTAAAATATAGGCAAATCTTTAATATAGCAACGAGCAATGATTTTATTTATTTCCTTTATTATTACCAATTAACTAAATATACCGCGTGTCCTTAAAGTCTTGGCCAAATTTAATAGCTTTGCTGTACGAAAACCAATAGAGCCACACTTAACTTCCATGCCTTGTTTTGAAGGGAATTTAATAAAGAGTTATTTCATTAAGTTTCTAACACCTAAACACAGCTGATTGACAACAATACAGTTATGATTCAATACATTAACAAATCAGAAATGGTGAGTTTTTAAGAGTCCGTTATACGCTGCCTCCTTCCCTAAAATGCGAATACCCACAGTGTGGAATACCATCTGATGTTGCTTCTTTTATCACGAGCAGGTCTTCCTGTTGGCATGAAAAGTCGTCGAATTGCTATAGGGTAGCCCAGCCAGATTGGGTTTCGCAAAACCACAAAAGACAGTGATTTCTCTTGTAAACTCGCCATTTCTGTTTTTTTAATGTATTGAATCATAACAGCATTGTTGACAATCAGCTGAGTTTAGGTGTTACCAACTTAATGAAATAAAACTTGATTTAATTCCCTTCAAAACAAGGCATACAAGTTAAGTGTGGCTCTAATGGTTTTCGTACAGCAAAGCTATTAAATCAGGTCAATACTTTGTGGACACCCGGTATTTGTCTCTAGGTCGACAGACAATCATACATTGCGGTCGACGGATTTGGCGCAATAACGTAAAACGAATTAAAGTAAACCAATCAACGCTTATGTGTCCAACCAAATTTGTATTTGATAGGACGAATTCCATTCCACAAGGGACCAAATAAAATGTTGAAATTGTTATAATATGCACAAATATTTCACCATTAACACCATGAACTGTACTACTAAATAAGTCCACGCATAGTTCCGAACTTAAAAATAACGCATCAACACTAACCGTTTGCATTATTACCTTAGGATTAAAGAAATAGTATAGACCATTTAGATACAAACCAAATTATTGTAGTTTAAAGTTATGTTATGAAGTATTAATCTGATGGATAACGTCCGGAAAGGAGTTATAGAACATTAGTTTAGGAAATTATAATGGTTTTGTTTACCAACTGGATGAACATGGCTACATTGCTACATAGATGTTTTTCCTTTTCTTACCTACTACATTATATAAAACATTTAGAGAAAAAAATATTTTAATTCAAAGTTATAATTTTTTGATCTGGACGATTAAACAAATGTTTTAAGTACGATATTTGCAAGGCAAAATTAAAATAATATGTATTTTTAGTGTGGGCTCGCAGGTATCGTACTACAAACATACTTATGCATGAAAATAAAAAAAACCTCGTTTACAGTAATTCATTTTTAATTTGTTTGTAGGCTATACTATTCATCAACACTTAATATTTGACACGCTTTGAAGAAAGCAATCAAAACATTACTTTCGCAAAAATACAACATTTTTAATAGTTTTGAAGAACATGTTTAATATGTGAATCAAAAATGTGTTATCATAATTTAATATAAGTGTTGTTGTTAGGCTTTAACTATAGCCTTAAGTGTATCGTTTTTCTTATTTATTCCATTTGCTCACAACAAACCTGTTTTACTGGTTTGTTTTTTTGGGAAAATAAACAAACCTAAGAGTTAGAATTAAACTTTTTTCAGAAAGACATATATTTAGCATGCATTTTATAAGAACATAACTTTCTGAAACAAAATATAGTTGAGGAATCTTTCAATTACTTATTAAAACATAGTGAGCTTTCCTGTAGTTGATATTTTGTTTTTCAACAATTAATTGTTTTGGTAACAATTAAAAACCATTTTCACAAAACTCGTTTGATGGACTAGAAATACAAAAACAATTATTTATGAAATAATATGAAATAAAAAAAAATTCATTTCTGGAAAGTACTAAAAATTCCTTTATTATTCCATTAATTCCTCAGCCTCAGTTTTACTTGTTTACGCTCGTGAGCTTGAATACACGGGCCAGCTACAATTTAGAATCTACCTCCACCGTTAAAATCGAAGTTAAGTTAAGAATCGATATTTTTAGATTTTATATAAATAATCGAGTTCCTTTAAAAACAAACATTTATTGTTATTATTGTGAAACTTATTTAAAATAAACAATTTAGGATACTGTTTGAACCGTTTATCAAAATGTCGGTTTCAGTTAATTCTTTTACTTTCCTGTTACAATCAGAGAAACTGACAAACCAAGAGTCAGTCACTCAGTCGTGGATTGCAAAAATTTGCTTTGTTAACCAATTCAGTTTAATTTGGTATTACGATGGTTCTAGGAATGAAACGTGTTAGAAGTGATGTATATTTGGCAGTGTAACCAAGGTGGATGTTGGCAAATAAATAAATGGTTCCAAAATTCCGATATGACAACGAGTGACATTGAAGTTAATTTATATCTGGAGCCAAAAGTTTACTCAGTTACAGGTAAATCACGGACCTAGCATTTCATCAACAACACGCGTTACCTGCTTCAACAATTCCAGTTTTAATTTTTCCTACGATATAATAGACGGTAGGACGTGTTCGACTCGTACCTAGGCAATTTTATGCGTCGGTAGTACCGAAGTGTAGTTAAACGTGTATTTTCTCAATGTTTAGAGGTGCAGCTTATAAGTTTATACTTATAAAGTAATTGTAACCATGTTTTTGTGATCTTTATTGTTTTATTTCGATTAAACCTGTTAAAATTATTGTTTATTACCAAACTATCATGCAGATAAACATCTATGCTTTAAATTATTGTGTCGATGATAATATCGAAATGTAGATTTGGTTAACATAATCGCAATTGTAAATATCAAAAAATTTCGATTTTTTAACTTCGATTCTAACGGTGGAGAAGAATTCTAAAATTTCCCCCACGAGCCAAACTCTTATTCATAAATCTTCCAATGCTAGAAACAGCAAATGGATTAAAGAATATTTTCATCCGAAATGTACTGTTTTGCCTCAAACGATAAAGGCAATTAAATGAGAGGGAGATAAAAGTTTGGAAGTGAAAGTAAAGAGCTGTAAAAGGAAGGGGACATCAAACAGATAAAGGAACTATTATTCAACTTTGTATAGACACTGTGAATGTGAATCGTTAGAAGACAATCAAAAGGTGTTTCATCTTGACAAAAGACAAAACTCTTATTTTAAAGGTTGTGAGGCAAGTTTGCGTTGACGGTAAAATTAGGCTAAATATTAACTGTAAAATTATATGAATGTTTAGGAGGTTTTACGAATCTTGAATACTTACATGTACCAAACTTGAAGAGGAGCTTAAAAAACTTGGATCTCTACCAAATCTTTGAGTCTCTTTAACGGGAATAGAAAACAGTTAAAAAACGTAATTGTAGGCATACGAGAACACCAATTCAAATTAACATTTACTTGCCTTGTGCATAGCATCTTCCTTTGTTTCATTAAGTCATGGTTCTGTTTCCTATTTGTTACCTACCGGTGTCGTAAGCGAAATTCCATAATGACCACCAACGACTGCAGCACTGCAGGAAAACTTTATTAATGAAGACATTTGCCATATTTTCTGTATACCAAAACGATATCCACGTACTTCAAACCTAAAAGTTTATCTGGTAAATTTTTCTATTTCCTATTCATTTACCTATTTATCTAACATTAGCAATAAATTGATTTTTAGGTTAAAAGCATTGTGCATAGAAAATTTTGCCCAACTAATTGTACTTATTTAAAAGCATAGCGGGTCTGTATGAAAGTCAGAACTGAAATTCACATGGGATTAACAAAAGGGGTGAAAATTAAGGAAAACTCAAAGTTATAATAGCGTGAAACATCAAAGGAAGCCAAGCATTTATATTCTGATGGCGGCCGACCCCGAGATATGTGTTTACCCACAGCGCTGCGCTGCCACAACCTGTACGCTTGTCTCCTACTTCAAACCACGTCTGGTTCCATGTTCGGTTGAAACAAGTTTTAGTTTTTAATACTTACTAAAAAAAAACAGGAAAGAGATAGAGGAACCATATTTTTATATTTTATTTGTCGATATATGTTTTCGAACATTTGCTCCGTCGTACACTTGAATTTAATTTGGAATGTGGTTAGATTTTTTTGCAATCTCGAGAAAGGGGACATGAACACTGTTTTAAAGCATTGAAGTGAAGAAAATCAAATAGCTGTGTAAGGAATAACTGCAGGACTTGCTAAGCCCTAATCTAGGAGCCATAACCTGAAAATGTACCGGATCTTACAGAAGAAGTAGTTGACGACGTAGCTCCTGGTCCAAGTGAAGTTTTATCACCAAACAAATGTACAAGAAGGTCAAAAAAGTAAAAGCTCATCCAGCTAATATGTCGTATATTGTTAGGACTAATTTTAATACATTTTTTCGAGTACAGAATTAAAATTAACATCATTTTTATCATGAAACAAGACATTTCGTCCTTGAAGCTTAGCGTTTTTTATTACTCCTATAAAAACCAACGACCGACAAAAATGCAAGCAATGGTCACAAATTCAATAGTGGATTCATATTCGCTTTAAATTTCTGACAAAAAATTAATAACTCAGACATTTGTTTAAAATATCTTGAAAATCCTTTCACCACTTTTTTTGTTTTTCATGTACGTAGATTACGGATATACAAATAAATCAATTTTTAAAATTTGGAAATTCAGGTATTTTTTCTTGTTGGTCACATTTTGAGATTTGTACGTATAAAAATTAACTTTTTTATTTCCTCAAGTATTAACGTTTTCTAAACATCACTGTAGCCCCAACATTAAGCAGTGCTGTTTTTCAAATTAGCTAGTGAACCAAAACTAAATATATTATAGCGAATTTCTTTTACTAACGGAATATACATTTTCAAATAAATCCCTAGGAGCAACAGGGATATATTTTAAACACAATAATTAATTTTCGTTTGGTTACAGCGTATAATATAAGTCAAGTTGGATTCATCATAATCATTTATCAGTTTTCTCGTATTAATTTCCTCCATATTTTCTTTTTTCATCATTGAATAGCCTCTGGATTACTAAATATTAACGAATGGTTTAAATTACCTTGCTTCTGTCAAGTAATCCTTGTTTTGGTATTTACACTACCACGGTTTCGAACCTTTCATTGGTTCATTTTCAAGTGTTACAAAAACTAAGCAGTCATCTTCGAATGAGGTTGAAGTTGTCAGTCTAAAATATTAAGAAAACACAAAAAGAATACTTAAAGTGTTTTTCGATCCCCGTGCTCAATGTTTCTGTGTCTTTTTGTGTTTTCAAAATATTTTAGACTGTTTGACAACTTCACTCTATTTGAATATGACTGCTCAGTTTTTGTAAAACTTGAAAATGAACCTATGAACGACTCGAAACCGTGGTAGTGTGAATACCAAAACAAGGATGACTCGACAGAAGCTAGGTAATTTAAACCATTTTATCTTTTCTTCCTAAACCTATTTTTCAGACAACGTTCTTAATTTCTCAGTCGTAGTAAAAACGTTACTTGAAGTTCCAAACTACATTAATAAAATACACTGTCAATTTCACAACAGCGATTCCGCGAAAAGAACAAACAAAAGTCTAAATTTAATTCGGAATACTTGTAGGATCCGTGTTTACGTTTCGCTCCGGTCCATTTCACCTGAGCATAAACAGTCTGTGGTGCGGAATTGGCTCAGCCCACTCCGTTACTGGAGTGGAATAAACATTACTGAATTACCAAGGCAGAACGTGTGAACCTTTGAACTGGTCGAGTCTAATTATTTGGGAGTAAATTGTTTATGACAGCGTTTTGTAGAACGGGTTACAATTTTATTTTGCCTGAGAGAGCTTTTCAAAGTATGAAATTTGTTTGGTTGTAATTTTATTATTGGTTTGGAACATTAACCTTGAAGATTTTGCCTGGTCTTTGACAAAAGCAAGATTATAATTCGAGTCAAATAACTTGTTCAAGTCCGCTCTTTAGAGTAGTTTATTGGGCTCGAAGGTCACGATGTTTGACTCGGGATGTACATGTAACAACTTTTCTAATGTACTCTCACCTGGCCTTAAACTTACAAAAAGGTTTGATTAAACGTTTTAAATTTTGTAATGTTATAAATATTATTCTAACAATTTAATTTTACCTCCTTTCTTTCTACAAGCACCAAAACTAAAATATTTGTAAACACAATAATTAATTAACTTCTGCTATTGTTAAGTGTTTTTTTTAATATGCCCGATTGAAATCATAAAATCAAAACTACCAAACCTGCCGTCATCGGTCAATTATTCTGATAGAGAAGTGTTAATTATATTTTTTCACCCCCTCAAAAGTTGACAGGACACACAACTTATTATTTAACCCAATACATTTATTCTAGTTAATTCAAATTGCCTATGTTAAGTTACAGTGAAATCGAAAACTAATGATTGACAATGACAACAGCATTTGTTTTCTTGGAGATCTATTTCAATGTGATAAAATTAAATGTACAAACACACAAAAGAGAAAATTGAAATAAAAAGGGAAAGAAATTGGGAGGAATATTCGTCAAAGATGCGGAATAGTTTATTTATGCTCTCTGACCTACCGGAAAGTATAAAGCGTTGGGGACATTCTGAACGGTGCAAAACAACGCTAAAGCATAAAACAGTATTGTTCCAAAGCCGGCCTGCTCAAAGCGGTGGGCGAGGGGAGATATTTACGTTTAGAGAAGGTAAACTTGGGTGTTTCTGTGGGAAAGAACGTAAAATTGTAGTCCAAGAGGCTTCCAAAATTGTGTTGGATTTTAAAAGTTTATAAATGAAGAAATGGGATTGCTAGTAAATGTAAACAAGTAAATTTAAACGTTAATTCTAAAATTAAAAAACTATGAGGGCATGTTAATTTTTTGTTTACAATCGGTCTTTTCTTTCTGAACAAAGGCGGTTTTAATCTCCTAATGGGGAATTATTATATTACGACTGAAAGATTTATGTGGGAAAGCATAAATCGATTAAATCAAAACATCAGTCAATATTTTCAAAAATTTATGGAGCTAATTTGTTGCCTACAATCTGCCTTAAGCTGCTAAATTATCAAAGGCGATTTTAACTACGTTGTAAGTCATATTAAATAGACCCATATTTTTGGCGTTACAATAAAATACATGACTAAATAATACTAATAAATAAATTTAACATTTGAAATCATACTGAAACATAAGGATTTTAAAAGATGAAATAAGCATGAACATCCTGATTTTTGCTCTAAAATCAAATTTTGGTCTAAAATATGAAGGTTTTAAAGTGGTTCAAAGCGTAAAAACGAGTTCTTAAAAGTGTTAAAATAAATAAGAAATATCTTAAACATTGAAATTGGTTAGTTACATAGTTGGTGATGATGTTTTATTCACCAACATTGCCAAGCTATATAATTAACCAATATTTAAGATATTTATTATTTATTTTATCATTTTAAAGAACTTATTTTTACGCTTTGAACCACTTACAAACTTTCATATAATATTTTAGACATAAATTAATTTTAGAGCAAAAATCATAAAGTTCATATTTATTTTATCTTTTAAAATCCTTATGTTTCGATATGATTTCAATGAAAAAAAAAATAATAAAGTGGAAGACAAATTGAGATAATTGGAGGGGTTTCAGCTGTCCCTTTTTTTCTTACAAAATCCAAGGGACTATTTAAAATATTCACCATCCAATAAAGCATTTTGACTTCAATATTAATGTTTAAAACTTTAATTAATTCATATATTTCTAAATCAAATTTGTAATTTTAACTTAGGTAGATGCAGAATCTTAATAAAGGTAAAGAAGGTATAGGTAAGCAGTTGAAATAGAATTTTCTCAAATTTGACATGCTAAATTCAAAATAGGTAATCAATATATACTTGTAAAGAAGTCTGATTAATTGAAAGCTCAAAAAATATAATTGTATGGTATATTCATTCTTGTAGCTAATTAAATGTTCTTTTATTACTTTTGTTATTAAAGTGCTATGCCCATCTTGCTTTTAAAGGTAATTAATAAACATAAACATATTAAAATAAATAATTCTTTACAGTAGAAAACGGTGAATTTTGTAAAAAATATGAAAATGAAATTAAATGCACTTTTATATAAACGAAAGATAACTCGTAATAAACTTATAGCCCATCCTACGAAAGCCACACCAACAGGTAATAAAACCAAAACCAATTACCGCGGCAGCCAGCGAAACTTTATCTCCAATATTTCTAAAATTTATCAAAAACCATTTCTTATTTCATGCAACATACTAACCATTATTTAAAAATTAATTATAGGTAACTGTAGCTCAAGTTATTGATGATTGTATTCTTTTATTGTAATCCGTTGTACAACATTATCCTGCATAAATGTCTCTTTAGTTTTGAGTACGATTCATTGAACACGTACGCGTTTACGGATTAATATTTAATATTGGAAAATATAACCTGATGTTGAATTCCTGTTCGCAAGATAATTTAAATGACTACAGTCATTTGTAATATTAATTTCTCAATGTTGTGCAATTTTTAAATATTTGTTATTATATTTTTGGTTCGTGATTTTAGTAGTCTATATCACTTTAAAAAATAAAAGTAACTGATTATCAATCAAGTTTATGTGTTACGATAATAATTGGAGATGTTTTTTGGTGATGTAAAATACGAGTATACAGTCTTGTTCACTCACTTATGAAATAAACTTTGTATACATTTTTGTTATGGGGTTAATTTATTTGTATTAATAACCTTAATTGGGGATCCATTCATTATTAATTATTTATAATCAATAATATTTTACATTCATGTAAATAAACGGTATCAGGAAACTGACACATACTTTCTCCCTTGAAGTCATTTAAAACCAGAAAACCTATTCAGTGTAATAAAACAAATTAACAATTAATTAATCACACAAAAACATATACCAAATTTTATCGAGATCGGTTAGTAAATAACGGAGATATCGGTTTTTAAATATTTGCCATAAGAATAACATTGGACAACGTACTGCGTTTACCGCCGAACTAAAATATCAATTATCTCCGCAACCAGTTGACCTAAACTAATGATTCAAAATACTGGATTATTTAGTTTTTCAAGACGAATTTAATGGTTGCAAGTATATTTTCCTTAGAGGTTACATATTTTGTGAAATTTGAAAAATATGAATTTTTTAACACTTAAACCCCCATAACTTCTGAACCTGAATTTTTACAGACATGCGGGTGGTGTCATTTTGTTTGTCATCTTAAGCACTAAAAACGGTGAAATTTTTATCAAAATCGTTAGAGCCGTTTTTGAGAAATTTGGATTTTTGTCATTTTTTATGGGTTTTTATGGGGTAAATACCCTTAAAAATCAAAAATTCAAAAAAATGAAAAATACGCCTGGAGATACCACAGCTTTATACCTACATGCCAAATTTCATGAAAATCGGTCCACTGGTGTCGCCTCTAGCTTTGTTTACATCCACACACACACACACACACATACATCCACACACACAGACAGACAGACACCACGCCAAAAACCACTTTTTTGGATTCAGGGAGCACTAAAACAAATATATCCACTAACAACTCAAATTCGAAAATTTTGACGAAAACAATACTTTCTCCATATACATTGTATAGGGGGGAGAAAGTAAAAAATTACTTTACTTTCTCTGCTTTTAAAAACTATAAGTATAGTTGAATTCTTTTTCACTGATAGGTTTTTCTGTAATATTTCTAAAAGAAATACCTAAAGCAGAACCGTAACTAATTTTATGCAGCCTTTGAAACGGTAAATACTTATTTTATTCACGAAAAAAATTGATAATTTTATTGTTTCAACGTATTTTCTTGATCATCCTGTTGGAAAGGATACAAATCATAACATTTGTTATAATCAATATTTAAATTTAATTCCATTGTGTTCACTAAGCTTTTAAAATAACTGAGAAAACATTTAATTAGTTTTAAACATAAATAACTATTTTACAAACTAGTAAATAATAGATTCATCATTATTCTCTGCTTCAAAACAATTAAAATGGATCTATGTTCAGTTTGAATTCTCTCTATCATTAATAATACACGTTTTCACGTATTACATTACTAAAAAGCTCCCAATCTTTAAGGGTATACAGTTTATATCAACTTCAGTAGTAGAAAATTCCCAATCTTTAAAGGTATGCATTTTACATTAACTTCAGTAGTAAAAAGCTCTTAATCTGTAAGGGCATACATTTCACGGACACCTTTCAAGAAATTCTTAATAAATCTTATTTATATTGGTAGGTTTTACGCTCTAAATAACGTGAAAGCCTTTAAAATCCCCCTTTTTACTTTTAATAATAAAACTAACTCAACGCCAAATATTAAACACTTTGATTTTCTAACTATGAATCCTACAAACAACGAAATCCGATTCAAAACCATCTATAGTTTGTTAAACTAAAAAAGTGTTATATTTCATAAACACTCCATAAAATTAAAATTATATCGCTAAAACACAAAAGGCAAACTCGAAAAAACAACCTCGCTCAGTTGCTACCCCCCGCATCAATACAGGGGGCCAAGGGGTGGGCACACCTGTTTTTCAGAGCACATCCAAAGCCTTCCCCTTTCTCCCTCTTGCACTCAAACATTGAAAAAACAAAAATAATTAACAATCTTCCACTCATCTGTCACCGTTTAAAATTGCTTTGACGAGAGAGGAGTAGGAAAAAGTCCTCTTAATAAAAATAAAATTAAGGTAAATTAAGGTGATCGAAAGGTTAGAAAACCATGTCTAATTATTAACTTATGATTCGGTGAAAAAAGGAATTTTACCAATATTAATTGACCTCGATTATAAACTAAATTAGGTTTTAAAGATCATCGCAGTAAAAGGATTTTATACATATTATTTAGTGAAGTTTTTCAAATAAACTCAATCATTGTCCATGTTGCCGTGCCTGATGGTGAAAAAAGACGTGTACCTATATTATAATTAAATCATAATATATTATGTAAGATCATCATAGACCTATTTTTGTAAAATATTGAGCCTAATCATACTACTTACGAATATCGCTAAAATTACAAAACAAAACTTCTACCTCAACGATTCTGATAAGGAGAACTCCGAAAATCGATGTAATCGGGTAGTAAACATTTCACAAGACCACAATTTTGTTTAAATATGAGCTAAATTAAACAGAATATTGCATTTAAAAAATACTAAGAATAAATATATTTCCTCAAAAAATGTTGTATAAGATATTATAAGGGAACCGCATTATAAAACAAACAATTCAAGACGGAGGCATTGGAGCAGTGTCGGCTAATGCGTTTTTAACGTTTATTATTTAATATATTACAAATATATTTAAAATATATTAAAGTGGGAGTACGTCAAGGCAGTAGACTCGGTCCTCACCTGTTTATCGGTTATCCACCTCGTTGTCCAGCCTGCGTTAGGATCACTGACACTACCGCGGACTCGTGCGTCGCGACGCGTTCCCGGCGAAGTCTCGGCGACGACTGGACGGCGGCGGGTGGCGTCGCGGCGGCGGGTGCGCCAGCGTCGCCGCCTACAGTCACGTGGCAGGAAGCAGCAACAGGTCAGAGGCAACAGGCAGGACCTGTGGGCTGCAAGAGGAGTGGGCGAGGTTATGGTGAAGGGCAGGATTGGTGCATTCCGTGATTAGGGGTGGCAGAAATAATATCGATTCATCGGAAGAGTCGATAGTTTGGATCCGATGAATTGCAAAAGGTAAATCGATATTTTGATCCCAATGTCATATGCATTGATATTTTTATAAGTAAACCAAGTGACTTATCGACATTGTGTTCTTAGGTTTGGTAAAATAATTTCGATTTATCGCAAAAAAGCATTTCGATGTTTTTCCGATATGCTGCAAAAAAAAATAGCGAACTTTTGGTTGTATCAATATTCAAGGTGGCTGTATATATCAATATTCGATAGGAACTGTAATTCATCGATATTAAAAGGCTTAACATCCCTAAGGGGTGGTAATAACATTTTAATTCAGGGTGACCGGAAATTAACACTCCGGACACTATTTAGTGTCCGGAACACCAGATATTCTTCAAAAATTGGAATCACGGTTTTGCCAATTAATTACACCTTTTCCACAACTAACTCATTTTACATCTCACACATAGTCTACCGCAATATTTGTAATTTTTTTTAGTAACCTTAAGATTTTTGAATGTCCCTCCCTAAGTTTGTTTAAAATCCGAGTAATTGAATTTATCTTTAGTTTAGGTACGGACAACACCGATTACAGACGTGTCTGACCCGACATTTGCACCTACTGTTCACCCCCCCCCCCCCCCCCCGACCACACCCCTCTCTCCTGCTTGCCGGCAGGATTCAAGATAGTTATTCCCACCAACTTTTACTCAAGGTTTTTTTTGTATTTTAAGTTCTGAGTTTAGTCAAGAATTTTTTTCATAATACAGATATAGCAACTTTTAAATTCCCTACTTCAACCTCAATTATTCTTGCTAACATTTTTTAAATTACTCCCAATTTTTTGGTCTTACTTATAATTTGTAAAGCAACCCAGCGGACGCACAGGCAATACCTGCCTATGTCTGCTGATTTCCTTGTCTTTCATTTTCACTAAAGGCTACAACAATCATTTATTTTTAGTTTATTTTATCATTTATAAACGATTATGTTTACTAGCATTTTGTTATTTTTCATGTATAGTAGCTTAAGTTTGTATGGGAATAAACTTTTCTTTCATTCATTCATTCATTATGGTGAAATATTTTAGTATATGATAGTAGAGGTAAAAATAAGAAAAAAGTTCACATAAACATAGGTACTAAAGTGCTTTGTTTTCCATTTGAGGTCTGTTTGTGTTTTTTTTTACATATTTAATTATATCTCACCTCTTAACGTACAAACTTCAAGCTTGGTACATGGATGACCGCTATCAAGAACTATTTTTGTAAGAAGTATCAAGTTTCTACTGTGTGCCATTGCGAGAGGTAATATAATTCCAATATGTCGCAAAGAGCATGTCAATATTTAGATTCGATGTTTTGTAAAACACCGATAATATAGGTTCTGATAAATCGAAAATACGATGTATTTATATGTCAAAAAATCTTGCATTTTCTTCCAGTATAAAGCGTGGCCGAGTTTATCTAGGAGAATCTGGGATAGGACGATATTCTGTGATTGTGGATGGCTTAATAAAATTGATTTCTCGGAAGTACCGATAATTTGTTTCCGATATATTACTATTAGTTTTTAAAAGAAAAAAATATATACAGCTTTTTTGTTAACTTGAGCTTATTTAAAATCGATTACATAGCATATTACGACAGCACATATGGCTGTACAGTCCCTTCATTTGGGTAAATAAACAGGTTAACGCCAAAATATCAACACAGTTAATAAATAATATGGCTAATTTCGTTGCCACTTCTCCTTCAGACTTGCTCTGTAAAACGTATACACGACTTACTAAAGTAACTTATTTATGTTTAACAAGAACAAAAACAAGTCACTTATGTATGTTTTACAATGGGGTGCGGCTCCCATTTGACCGAGTTACTTCTGACCAAATCTTTAAAAGATTACATTTGACTGAAAAGCCATTTTTAAATTCGGTAAAATGTTGCAAGCTAATATTCGGTCAAATGCAACATAGCAGAAGATTTCGGTCAAATTAAAAAAAAGTACTTATTCGGATAAATGTAATAAACTGCTTATCAGCCGAATCATTTATTTGGTCTATTGTAATAAACTACAGAAGATTTATGTAAAATGAAACAAATCGCATATTTGTTCGAATGTAACAAACTACCTACGTATTCTGTCAAGAGAAATCAATCCGATTTCGGTAAAACGCAACAAATACAAATTCGGTCAGGTGTAACAAGTTAAATATTGGGGCAAATATAATACATTGACTATATATGGAATTTTCGAAATATGTTGTTCCTTATTCAGCTTTCTTACAGTGTTATTACAGGGTTTCGGTCAAATGTAACAAGTTACATATTCGGTCAAATGAAATAAATTCAATTTCGTCAAGTGCAATAAACTAGCATTAGGTCAAATGCAACAAAGCAGAAAATATTTTGGTCAAATTAATAAACCGTGTTTTGGTCAAATGACGATTCGGTAATTTGCAACACATTTATTTTCGGTCAAATGTCACATCTTCTTGATTAGGTCTGATGGAATTCGGTAGAATGTCATTCCTGATGCCTTAAGGGGGAACCCTACCCTCAAAAAATACATTTAAAAAATTTTTTTTTAATTTTTTTGTTTTTGTATTTTTTTATTCTGCATTATTTCCCGATTAAAATGATGTATAGTAAGTGATAAAACTATAACTAGAACATATTTATATTAATTATCAAAGTTATGTCTACAACGATATTTTCAGACGAAAAGTCAATGGTGTATTGCATGTTGGACCGTCACTATTTCTTATAGTATTACTTTTGACTTTTAGGCAAAGATATTTATTTTTCAGGGTTGGCCATACTGGTAAAAACATCAAAAACACATGCAACTTTACACAACAACTGTTTGTTGACATTTTTGCTATTAGTCTGCTACGTTGAGTGATTGTAAACAAATTTGTTGTTGTGAAGTTTGTTAGCACATACAGATTCGTTCAAATTTGTGCCCTTTATGTGTTATATAGTGTTATAAACAGTGTTCTTAGAAGTAAAGTCATATTGTGTAAGCAGTAAAGTAATGAAGGTACAGTAATGAAAAGTAAAATTTCATAACAAAGTTATATTTTTGAATGATACTGATGGCTCCAACCAAGCAAGCTACCCTGAAGACTAAGAGGAAAGCAGTGAGTGCTAAAAAAAATAAAGCTAAAAATGCCATTGCAAAGAGGTGGGCTTTAGACTGTAATGAACATGTTCAACAGGAAATTATTTTACAAAGTGAGTGTAGGCCTAGGCCTAGTGAAGAACCGAATGAATTGTGCGATGCACCCATCGATAAATCATCTATACCTAGTACCTCGGCTGTAAATAACTGTAATAGGTCTAATGAAAAATCCTGTGACCTATTAGAGAAGGAGAGGCCTAAGAGCAGGAGGGTTAGTGAATTAGAGAAATCCCTATTGGAGACACCACCCGAAGATGTTGTTAGCGCAGGTTACGAACCTGACTATAAAGTAATTGATATGAATTGTCTGTCGGGTCTGTTTTCAAACTTAGTCTGTCCTGAATGTGGAAATCACACCCTATCAGTAACTACATGTAATAGAATTGGATTTGCTCAAAAAATAGTACTGGAATGTAGTCAGTGTCATGTTTTCACTAAAACATGTGACAGCTCAAAAAAATTCGATGAAACAGCTGCGCCGATTTATGATATCAATCGTCGGATGACAAAGTTTTTTTCATTAACTGGACAAGGCCATGGTTCAATGGAGAAATTCAGTATGGTTATGAACATGGAAAGTATGAGCAATAAAACATATGGCAGTCATGTAAGGGCAATATCTGAGTCATGTAAAAAAGCTGGAGAAACGACGTTGGAAATTGCACGACAGCGAGTTCGAAAAGCCTACATTGACTTAGATCTCAATAATGAACACAAACCATTTATTGAACTCAGTGTTTCTTTTGATGGTACATGGCATAAAAGAGGCCACACCTCTAATTATGGTGTTGGGGTTGTAATAGAGCTGTACACAGGCCTAGTAATCGATTATTGTATCCTGTCAAAATATTGTCACGAATGTGCCATAACGAAAAAAGACTTGGGAGAAGATTCACCAGAATTTGCCATCTGGTATAGTGGTCATGAGGATAAATGTAATATAAACCATAGAGGGTCATCAGGGTCAATGGAAGTTGATGCTGCTGAGGTACTTTGGAAAAGGTCTTGTGATTACGGTTTCCGTTATCTAAATTTGTTGTCAGATGGAGATTCAAAAGCATTTTTACATTTGCAGGATTTGAACATTTATGGAAATGACATACAAATATCTAAAGAAGAATGTGTCAATCATGTTTCTAAACGTCTTGGTACTGCTCTGAGAAAGGTAGTTCAAGAGTGTAAGGCCAAAAAGATCACTCTTGGTGGCAAGACTCACGGTAGTTTGAAACAGTCTACCATCGTGAAACTTACTAAATACTACCATAACAGCATCTTGAGAAATACAAATAATGTAATTCAAATGAAAAATGACATTTTGGCTACTTTGCACCATTGTTTGTCTACAGATGCCAAACCTAGACATTTGAAGTGCCCAAAAGGTACTGAAAGTTGGTGTTTTTTCAATCGGGCCTTAGCAAAAGGACAAACTCCGGGACCTCATTCCATTCATGTGAAAACTCCAATATCTGAGACAGTACTAAAACATATAGCTCCTATTTATGAAAGGTTAGGATCCTATGAGCTACTCAGAAGATGTGCCAAAGGGCTAACACAAAATGCAAATGAAAGCCTCAATGGGATGATATGGGCTAAATGTCCGAAGATCCGTAATGCTTCAAAACGAACAGTGGAATGCGCTGTTGCTGAGGCAGTTAGTGAGTTTAATTTTGGAAGCTCAAATTTTGTTGCTTCCATGGACATAGCAAAACTACCTGTTGGTAAGATTAGCCGGAAAATCATGAAAGCAAGGGACAAGAGGAGAGTACGGAACTATAATGCCAAATCCACCCACAAGTTTCAGGAGTACCGGAGAAGAATGCGACTACAAGCCATAGCACATGAAGAAGAGTTGAAAAATAAAGAGGGACTAATGTATGGGCCAGGGGAATTTTAATGTGAGTTATTCATACTAATTTACAAGCTATTTAGAATAATAAAGTGATTAGTTACCTTGGAAACTGAATTTTTCTTGTTTTTGCCTGTTTTCCGCAAGTTTAAATTTTGCGTGTTTTCAATTATTAGAAAGTTCATAACTCCAGTTCTAAAAAACTTAGAGACTTAAATTTTTTTTTATTTTGTAGACAAAGAATAGGTCTACAAACTGTAGTATGCAAAGTGCAGAATGTTAAAAAGAAGCCTAATAAAAAATATAAATCTAAAATAAAAAAGTTAAAACTTAAATTTTTACTTAATATTTTTTTTTATAAAATCCGTGAGGCCTAAGATCAAAATAATACTACAGTTTGTAGGTATAAATAACAGCTTAAAAATAAAATAAAAATTATGTTGATATCCTTAGTAGAAATTAAGATATGCCATTTTCCGTTAATAATCATTTTTTCATAAAAACGACCCCTATTTAGGGGTTGATGAGGATAAGGGTCAAAAAAGGGCATAAAATGCATTCTTAACTGTTAGGTAATAATTAAAAAATAATATAAAATTTTTACTTAAATATTAAAGAATTCGGTTTTTGGGGTAGGGTTCCCCCTTAATTTGTCATTTGACCGATTCATATTCGATCGTAACCTTAGAATGTTATAATTGACCGAAAAAAATTTGTGCGATTCGGTCAAATATATTTAACTAATATTGTGTCAAATACAACAAAATGGAAAAGATTTCGGTCAAATTTAATAATGTATTGATTCGTAAAAATTTAACCAACCATTTATTCGGTCAAATGCAACAAATAATTTCATCTGGATGGATTCTGCCCTTTTTGGGAGCTATTAAGAAATAATAGACACCATGAAATAAGAAAAATAATTGCAGAAGGATTTAGAAAGAAAAATTTTGAAGTATATGAAGAAATTAGTGGTATATCGGTTAATGGGTCTCAAAGAAGATGTGATATCTTAGCCATTGATAAGACAAAGAAAACCGCCTATATACTTGATCCCACGATAAGGTTTGAAATTAAAAAGATACAACCAAATGAAGTGAATGAGGAAAAGAAAAACATTTACAATCCAACAACAGAGTACTAAAAAGAAAATTATAAACTTGAAAATATAAATGTCATTGGCCTATTCTTGGGATCCAGAGGGACCATACCAAAATTCTTTTCGGAATTTTGGAATAAGTTTGGTCTGAAAACGAGTAAGCTGGAAGAAATATCAACAATAATTTTAAAAAAATCCATCCAAACCTTAAATAATAATTTATATAATAACAATAATTGAAGAAAAACATTCTTAAATAGTATTTTTAATAACTAATATCAACATAATCTAATCTAAGTTTGTTACAGTATCCTTTGTTTTTAAGTAACTTTCGTATTGTATGAAAGAAGGTGTTAATTTATTTCAAATAAATTATCTTCATATATAAATTCGGTCAAATAAAATAAATTATAAATTTGGTCAAATGCTACATACCACGTATTCGGTCAAATGTAGTAAATCCAATTTCGACGAAATATTGTACTTTGTGACCATATTGTGTTAAACACATCAAATACTGTAATGACATTTTCTCTTTTGTTGAGCGATTAACAGAAAGTAAATTCATTCATGTTTACATAAAAGCACTTTATAAAAATTAAGAAATTAGGAAAACATAATTTTAGGATGATTTTGGATTACTTCGCTATACATTTCGCAAATTTTTCAGTTCGTTTTTGCACCGTGCAGTACAGACTTCGCCACAGCAATAGTGCACTAGTGTCACATGACCCTTATACGGTATCTATAGGCAGAGAAATAGGTATCAACAGAGATTATGCTTGCCTATTGATACAGTTGAGCTAGAACGCCGATAAAAAATTTTCGGTATGGGACCAAAGCATATCATGAAGTACTAAATGAAATTCATATTCTGAAGTTTTGATTTGCTTTGAAATTAGCTCAGTAGGGTTAAATTTAAGTTTACCATCATCACACATGCTTCATTGATTTTCAAGAGTGATTCCAATGTTCTACTTCCCATTTGATCGTGATTTCTCGTTCACATAATACTGACGTGGTTAGAAATAATAAGTAACAATCACATTGCAGCATTGAAAAAAACGTCGTAGATAAAAATTGATTGTGTTATCGAAAACAGCGTCGTCAATTGTTTAAAAAAAAAAAAAAAAACAGCATACCACCTTTGCTTTAAAATAATAAAAAAATAGTATCAACTTTCAAAGTGGTGAATCCAAAATTGCAAAATAAATCTTTTAATTAGCGAAATGTAAGTGTTTTTGAATCAATACTGAAGGTGCTAAACATAAAACGCATCAAGCGGTTCAAATGAATCAAATGTATATCATATGAACAGGGGCGGTCGTATTTCAAAACCGTGAAGTATTAAATTCGTCTAAATAACAGTATTATCAAACGGATGCATACTTTCTCTCTTAAAGCTATTCTAAGCACGAAAACCTATAGTAAAATTGAACAAATTTACAATTGTCTCTCACATACACACTAAATTTTATCAAAATCGGTTAGTAACTAGCGGAGATAGGTTTTTAATAACTGCCCTAAGAATAACATTAGACAACGTACTGAGTATAAAATCAATTATCTCTACAACCAGTTGATGTACAATAATAATTCAAAATACTAGATCATTTATTTTTTCAAGCCAAATATTATGGTTGTAACTCTATTTAGATTAATATTTAAATATTTGGATTAAGTCATTTGGATTTACTTAGGATTTTAAGTAAATTTGAAAATTTTGATTTTTAATCACTTAAATCCCAATAGCTTCTGAACCTGAATTTTCACAAACATGCGGATGGTGTGATTTTGTTGGTCATCTGAAGAAAACTATGAAATTGTATCAAAATCATTAGAGCCATTTTTGATCAATTTGGATTTTTGTCGTTTTTTGAGTTTTTATTTGATAAACATCCTTAAAAATCTGAAATTTAAAAAAATAAAAGAAACTCCTGGATATATCATGGTTTTACTCCTGCGTGCCAAATATCATGAAAATCAGCCTACTAGTGTCGCCTCAAGCTTCGTTTACATACACACACATCCACATATCCACATGGACAGACAGACGCCACTCCAAAAACCACTTTAAGGGTAATTGATTGATATCTCCCCCCACGTTCTAAAGTTTTCTATATCGTATTTTTCCACCTTATTTGGGCATATTATCAAGGAAAACATTTTTTAAGGTTATATATTCTTAGGAAAATACTAACTTGCGTAAATAAATAGAAGTAATTAAGTTAGGTTGGGTTAGGTTAGGTTAAGATAGGTTATGTAAATATAGCCGTTTTTGCGGTCTAATGTGTGTATAATTTTATACAACCATTGGTTGAAAATAAATAGCAGTAATTTCAGTAGAATTTTTAAAGACACATACCTTATTCGGAATCTGATGAAGATGAAGTCTGGAACTGCGGTTGGGCCGGTTTCTCCGTGTATAGCTCGCCAATGGAACTCCACAGATGATGCATTCGAGTTTTACAGTCGTTAAATTTACGTTTAAACTCGGAGAAAACCACTCCCGAAACCACGGTCACTTCACAACCATCACAGCACACACGCGACGACGCCGACATTGATAGATCGCCAATAGCTCGACCGCACACTGGCGGCTGACGTGAGTCATTGTTGCACCGGCGGCGGAGGTACACACTACTCGATGCGACAGGCACAACGGTGAGTGGCCGGCCGCGTATCGCCCATTTTCTCTTTTCTGTTATCTCTGCGGTCTGTCTTTATTATTTCTAATTTAGAAATTGTTTCGATTGACCAGTTACCAATATAAACCCAAATCATGCGGACAAATACGATATAGAAAATTTTAGAACGTGGGGGGAGATATCAAACAATTACCACTTTAAGGATTCAGGGAGCACTAAAACGAATATTTCTACTAACAGCTCGAATCCGATATAAGTTTTACGAAAACAATACTTTCTCCATAACTAATTCTATGCATACATAGAGAGTAAAAAATGTCCAAGACGTTTCAATAACTTGGTAACGAAGAAGATTTTCATAAAGAAATTGAATCTTAGTGTTCAATGATAAATTCGTATGAATTGGAGATACGTCTTCATTTAATGATAAATTCTATAAATTGACCATTGAAATCGTATTACGCAACAACAACTTCACATTTGAAATAAAATATTTTAAGCCAAGATATCGGCCAGGATTTAGTACTCACTCAAAATAAAGTAATAATCCAACAATAACTGGTGATGGTCGGTGATTGATACGTAAGTAAAATTATATAGAGAAAATATCGGGGAATTCGTCCAACACTTTGTGCTTTCCTTATTTACAATACATACATCTATACTTATTTAATACCCTAGGACTTTTTAGTGATCGTTTCTCCTAAACTACTGGGCCGATTTTAATAATTTAGGTGTTGTTGGAAAGTGCTTGGCGTGCAGTTTTGCAGGAAATGAAATTTATGAGTATTAGACTAAAGGGCCCTTTAAAGGTTTGTATTTGTCCACAAGATTTAACATGGGAGTAAAAATGTCAATAAAGCAGCAGAGTAAACAAAGTTTTTCAGCAAAGCCATGTGTTATTATTGGAATTGAAAACATTGAATATATATACTGAAGCAGACTTTAAACATTCATTTATGAGTTATTAGATTTAGCGAGCCATTTTAGTTCGGGTTAAGATTAAAATGGTTATCATCAGCATTTATTAAAACAAACTGATCTACAGAAATTTTTACAAAAATAACGCAAAACCTATGATATTGATTGTCATTTTTTCACAAAAAATTTACTTCTTTATTTTCTATTGAAAAACGCGTGTGGTGTAAACAAACTTGCAGTCTATTTCCAATATTATGTTGCCAATATTTGTTGTATTATATTGTTGATTTTCTATTTTCTTATATGTTGTCTGTAATAATTATTTTAACTGATAATTTAAGTAAGACAAAGGCGCCTTTGTGAACTCGATTGATATACAATTTTCTTTGAGTTCATGGTGATCGTTGATGCGACGTTTGTTTGTGAGTAATGTTTTAAAAATTAAAATGTAGTTGCCGCATTAAGGCGCTCGAACAAGTTTATTAAATTTGTTAAATATAAATATTAAATTTATAAAAATATTAAATTTGTATTAATATTTAATATTAATATTAATAATTAATATTTATTATTTTATGTTTGAATATTATAAAAATATTATATTTATTAAATTTGAATATTATTATAGGTTTGAATTTTGTAACGTTTTCATTTAACTATGATGTAGTAGTTATAATATTATGTAAAAATCTAAATTACTAAAAGAATATATTTTTATCAATTTTTTGGTACTAACCGTTCAGAGCTTGGAATAAGGATGTTCCATAAAAACTTTAACTATCTAATTTAACCTAAATCAAATCATCTCCTGAAAGATGATCGAGAAATTCACAAGAAATATTGTTTAAAAATAACTTAGTAAATAATCTCAGTAATACTGGAAGTGGCTTTGAAGTTTAACCATATCAGAAATAAAATAGTTCTATAAAACTGTACCATAATTATTTTCATTTAGGAGTCAATACATGATAATTGCTCGATTCCAAGCAACAGGTTTACTAGTTTCTCTTAATCACCTATAATTTTAAGTTTATAAATTTGATATATTCTGTATTGAGACCTTTCTTAAGATTAACATACCTCGTGGAGAACTGAAGCAGATGAATCACACTACTTTACTTTATTAGTTTATTGTTATTTGTGATAAATTTCAAATTTCTTACTCTGATGTTGTATTATACCATTGAATTTAAATACATAAATACTTCTTTATTTGCTTTATATCATTAAATACTTCGAATTCAAAGTCATTTATCATCCTTTAAATATATAAAAAAACCTAAACCTATAAACGCTAAGAAAAGAATGAGGGAAAACGACAATTCACTAGATGAGATGTTTTTTCACACCCAAAATGCGAGACGACCATTAATCCTTGAATTCAATCTCTAAACGAAATTAAATTGAGATGACCTAAAGTAGGCTATGACGATAAAAGCAGAATTTATCTCCATCGGTGTAACGTCTGATATCAAAAAGGTAATTTAAATCTCTCATCCACTTTTAGAATCCATAAAACTGTGAAATTTATCTCCTATTTTATTCCTAAACGAAAGGACATCTTTTATTACTTGTTTGATGGCTTCTCGTTGTTAATACATAATAAAGATATATATATGGTCTTATATTCAGGACCATTATCAGTCCCGATAATAGGGTTATCAAATAAAGTGATAAGGATTTTTTATTAATGATGAGTAGCCAACAAACAATATTAACACAACCACCAAAAAAGCCATACCGTCAATAGAAAATCTCTTTTTAACGTTTTGGGCCTTATTATTTTCACTCAGTAAAGGTTTGTAGCCCATATAACGAAGCTTAGGGTACGCCCTAAATGCCGAAATGGAGCAGTTTGAGCTCATTGCTTCCGTTCGGTTTGTTTCACTTTAGTTTTATTTTTCAGCTGCAGTTTTATTTTATTCAGGGGTTGTTTTGGTGTGAAGAAAAAGTATATACAGTGCTTAAAAGACTAGTTAAATTAACTGCCTTGCGTTATCTGAATAATCTTTGGTTCAAAATTGCATATATGTTCAGGTGATCACGATACTCGTATTTCTTTTTCATTATGTTCATTTTTCATTTTGCTTATTCTTTATTTTTTATGTTTATTTTTTAGTGTTACATGATTATGTTTAAATTAGTAATTTGATTGCAACCGTTCCCAAGCACAGCCTTAGATACTTTTTTGTTAACATTGTATCCTGTTAAGTTATTACTTCTTAATATACCACTATGTCAATATTTGGGAATAAAGGTTATTTTATTTTGTTTCATTTTCATTCTATGTATTACGGTCTAGTTAACATGTCAGAAAATACGGGGTTGTCGTGCAAAAAATCGGGTAATTTTGATTTTTGGATAGGTTGTTAGTGTTGGGCTCACATACAATCCAAATTTTCGACCTCATCCCGGCGCGCCATGGGGTGTGCCACTTGCTGGTATTTTTTTCTAATTCCTATATATGACGTAGCCACTTGCTGTAATTAGGCAATTCATGAAGTCCCCAGCACGCCTGGGCACATAGTGTAACTTGATTATTTATTTCCATCAAAATTACAGCATGTGCCCAACAAAACTGGACACTTCATGAAGTGCCCAACGCCCATGGGATACATGCTGCAACTATCGAGGCATGTTGCACAGTCGATTTAAAATCTTTTTTAAAATAAATCCCAATGTTTACATTAAACTCCAATGTCTGTGTTAAAGTAGCCGATTTCACTGGTTGCTACTAAAACATTTAATATTTTTCAAATATAAATTTTTTTTTAATCACATACGCCTTTTGAACATAGAATTAGTCTAAATTATATTTCGATAATGAATTTTTTGTTTTATAAGTTTTGACTAAAACAAACAGTTAACAAAGACGTAGTTATTTTCCACAGTAAAATATTAACCACTTTATCTGCAATAAAATATAAATACTTACAATTAGTTTAGTTTCTAATTTTTTTGGAAGTATGTATGACAAAATGTGAAAGATGAAGTGTATGTTGTAACTGATTGTTAATAAAAGTACTGTTTTCAAATATTTTTTTCACTAGAATTTTTTTTTATTGTCCTGCACGTGGCGTCTCATAGTCTATAATCTCATAGCATATAACGGTCAATTTGTGGCATAGCCTAGAAATACGATTTTGTTGCATAGCATATAACGCCCATTATAGGGTATAACCTAGAATCACATTTCTTTATAGGCTATGAAACACTATGTCAGAAATATTATATGCTATAACACAGTTTTGTTTTATAAACTATAATAGTTAAATTCTAATATAATTGCTAATAACTTACTGTATTATAACCCATAATGTAGAAATCGTGTTATAGTCTATAAAAGCAAACTGTGTCATAGCACATAATGAAAATATGAATAGTGTTTTATAATCTATAATATTGAAACTGTATCATAATATATAACGAGTTTTAAGATTTGTTGCATAACCTATAATGTTTTAGCAGAATTCTGTTATAGTCTATAATCTCAAAAGTGTGTTATAGTATATATTGGTTAATTTGTGGCATATCCTATAAAACCGATTTTGTGTTATAACCTATAAATACGATTTTGTTGCATAGTCTAGAAAGGCGATTTTGTGGTATAGTCTATAATTTGCTGCGTGCCTCTCCTCCCAATTATATGTTATTCAGCAAACTCGTCTTTCTAGGCTATACCACAAATTCACCATTATATGCTATGATACACTTTCTTGTTTTTCATTATATACTGTAACACACTTTGCTTATTATAGATTATAACACAATTTTGAATTTATGGGCTATAACACAGCAAATTATTAACAATTATATTAGAATTTTATGATTATATGTTATGCAACAAAACTGTGTTATAACATACCGGGTGTCCCATAATAGTCCCCTCCCCTAACTTTTTCCTACATTTTTTCAAATATCAATTCCACACCACCCCCAAACATTATTGGGTAGTTAATACTTCATTTTGAGGGGGTACCCAATTTTGGCCGCCATCTTGGATCCGCCATATTGGATCCAAAATAATTTTTTAAAATGTAAAAGTGGTGTTGTGACCCATCATTTCGAATTAGATTTTTTCACTGATTACAATGCCGCAATCCGTTTTTTAATATCTCAATTGGTTCTCAAGATATGAGTACTTTTAATTTATTTATTTTCAACCAATTTTAACATTACAAATTGATAAAATAGGCCCATAACCACAAAATAATGCTAGATAGTGACGAATAACCACCATCAGTCATTGTTGAGCGATTTACTCTTAACTTTCACCAATGTAAATTTTTTGGCCGCCATCTTGGATCCGCCATTTTGAAATGAGGTAAGTTATTTCAAATATGAAGTTGGTATTGTGACCCATCATTTCAAACTAGTTTTTTACGCCGAATTCAATGCCGCAACCCGTTTTTTATTATAGCGTTTAGTTTTCAAGATATAGACATGTTTCTAATAAAAATCTCAAAAAATATGAATTCTTCAAAAACTAAGTTTTATAGCTAAAAACGGGTTGCGGCATTGAATTCGGCGTAAAAAACTAGTTTGAAATGATGGGTCGCAATACCAACTTTATATTTGAAGTAACTTAACTCATTTCAAAATGGCGGACCCAAGATGGCGGCCAAAAATTTACATTTGTGAAAGTTAAGTGTAAACCGCTTAATAATGACTGACGGTGGTTATTCGTCACTATCTAGCATCATTTTGTGGTTATAGGCCTATTTTATCAATTTGTAATGTTGAAATTGGTTGAAAATAAATAAATTAAAAATACCCATATCTTGAGAACCAATTGAGATATTAAAAAACGGATTGCGGCATTGTAATCAGTAAAAAAATCTAATTCGAAATTATGGGTCACAACACCACTTTTATAATTGAAAAAATTATTTTGGATCCAATATGGCGGATCCAAGATGGCGGCCAAAATTGGGTACCCCCTCAAAATGCAGTATTGACTACCCAATAATGTTTGGGGGTGTTGTGGAATTTATATTTGAAAAAATGTTGGGAAAAGTTGGGGGGGGGGGACTATTATGGGACACCCGGTATAAACCTTTTTACAAACTGTTTCATAGCCTATAACGATATTGTGATTATGGGTCATACCCTATGATGGGCATTATATGTTATGCAACAAAATCTTCTTTCTAGACTATGCCACAAATCGACCATTATATTCTATAATACACTTTTGAAATTATAGTCTATAACACACTTTTGCTAAAAATTATAGGTTATGCAACTATTTGTATAATTCATTATTTGCTATCATACAGTTCGGATGTTATAGGTTATGACACACTTTTTACATTTCCATTATATACTATAACACAGTTTGCTTTTTACAGACTATAACACAATTTTTCAATTATAGGCTATGAGATTATAGGCTATAACACCGCACCTGTCCTGCATACTCTATAAATTAATAAAACAAATATTTTACCTACTTAACACTTACTATTGTAGCCTCATAACATTTTACCTTCATAATATATTTTTTTTATATCCGTTTTATCTGAGGTTCTCAATATCCAATAGCCTCTGTATAAAGTTTATTATACAGTGTTCTGTATAAAGTTATGAAGTTGCTAAGGCACCAAGGTTGAGTTTAAAGCTTGATTCAACCAATAACTTTTCACCCAACTTTGGCGCAATTATTGTGTTATTTAATTATAGGAGAGCCTCAGTTGCCACTAAATATCTGTTCTATAGCGATTTATTTCAAAATGTGCGATGAAAAACTGCTCATTTCAGCATATTGAACTATAAAGTGATATTTGATCTCTGTTCCGTTGTCTGACTTCTCATGGTCTGTTATTCTGGGGAAATTTAGAAGAAATGGGTCATCAAAATTTTTTCTGGCTCAGGCCCAAAAGAATCTTACAGGCGAACCTTTCTGAATATCCACATTCTACCACTTCCATCTTTTTTTATTCCTCAGTGTCTCTCATTTATCTAATTATATTTTTAATGGTTTTTGTGAATTAATTATCACCAACATCATTATTTCACTGGAAATAGTGCAGTTTTACAATACCTAGGGGTGTGCGAGTAGTGATTTTTGAAGTCGAGTCGAGCCGAGCAGAGTTTTGGAAAATACCCACGAGTTTCGAGCTTTTTTCGCGTCGAGTTTTTTTTAAGTTTATAATAAAATAGCCATAATGTTTCTACATAATGGTAAACAATTATTTTTGTTGTTTTTGCCTCCGGATCACGAATCGAATTACTACTAGAGGTTAAATACCTTGATTTCCGTCTGTGATCCTGTCATCCGTTGAACGGATGACAGGATCACAGACGGAAATCAAGGTATTTAACCTCTAGCAGTAAACAATTATTATTATTACTCAAATACAAATTACAATTTCGATGTAATTAAACGTAAAAGAGTTATTGAACTAAGAGCAGATATGCAAATAAATGATACCAAAACAAAAGAAAGAAAATCTTTTACTTAAACTTACAATAATTCTTGATTTGATATATTTTTCAAGCGTAACTTGTGTTTAATGCTTACCTGGGGTTTGAAATAAAATGAAAACACTAATTATAAGCCGTGACCAATTTCATGACTCAATTCATGATTAAAATATTTCCTTTGAGTTATTCACACAGGTAAATTTTTATTGATGTAACTGTCAACAAAAAAACTAAGTTTTTATTTATTTGGAATGGTTTCTAAAATATAACAAAATAATTTTTTACGAGAAGTAATAATAAAAACAACCTCAAACTAGAAAAGATAGAATGATATCAAAATTCATGTGTCTTTAATAACTAAAAAGAACATTTTACTTCAAGTTTATAACAAACGAGGTTTTAGTTATATTCGTTAAAGATGGATTGACATTGTGAAAAATGGCCTTAATATTCTTTCGCACGTGCCGATTTCGGGTAAACGGCGGGAGTAACTACTCGACTCGAACTTTCGAGTAATTTGCAATAAGTCAAGTCGAGTCGAGTAGTGCATACTTGGCTCGAAAAAAGCTCGATTCTCGAGTACTCGCACACCCCTAACAATACCCTATAACTGTAATAGGTTATGAATCAACAAAATCAAACTCAATCATCATCAATCAAACTTTTTTGAAAATTGACCATCATATTTCTGTTTGAAAATTTACAATAATTTTCCCACTCACATTAAAAATGAGCCCTGTTTTAAAAAGTTCAATAAGTTCACTACTGAGTTTCTTCTTCAGAAATGCTTGTACTCTTGGTAGGCTTCTCCCATAGGGATGAAGCTGATACTGTAGACTTTAACCCTTTTAGTGCCAGGATCTCATAGCGAGACGCGCATACTACCTACCGCTAGTGCCGGGATCTCTTAGCGAGATCCTCTCTCTAACTGCATAGAATGCCAGGATCAAGTAGCGAGACGTTTACATTTTTATACATATAAAATATATTTCTTCGTTTTTACTGGCTGGAATTTGTGCCAAATGCCTTTCTATAATCAAATCTTTCATTTAATGTGACTTTTCTCCTGAACTCCCTTTATGGTTAGCCGGAATGACATACTAAAATGCAAACAGCTGTTGGCAGACAAATAACCATGCATTTCGTATGGCGGTGATGCAACTTTGTTTGTATAATTTTTAGGCTGTTTTTGTTTTACCTATAGGGTTATAATTAAAATATATTTTGTATTTTGTTATTGTGGATCTTTTTAAATGTTAAATGATGTTTCTAGTGTAAATATGGAATAAGAATACTGTTTTAAGTAGGTTGCTTAGTGACGTTGTTCAACTATGCATTGTTGCAGGGTTATCGTTTTATTTTGTTGATTCATAACCCATTACAGTAAATTGATGTTTTATACATGGTTTTTACTTGATTTTTTACGTAGTTTCACATAAAACTAATAAAAATTGTATCAGAGTAAAACCTAAATATGTTTTTTTAGTGTAAACATAAAAAATTAGTATGGTGCAAAATTTTTTTTAATTTATTAAAATTTATTTTTAGCAGAAACTTGAAATTTGTCTTTCTTCTTGTCATTTATAAATAATAGAAGTATTTAGAAACAAATAAAAAAATTTGTTAAAAAATGTTAATAAATAAATTTTTAGTGATTTTTTCCCAAACCCTTACATTTTTGCAAAAAAGGCCTGACACTTCTTGCAGGTGACAATGAAAAAATGTCCGGCACTTCTTGCACCTACATTAATTTTTTTCCGGCACTAAAAGGGTTAAAACATCATACATACTAAATCATCATACATACTAAATGCATTCCCCGATAACAATTTGAAATCAAAAATTAATTCTTGATAATTTTGTAAGCATTATGAAAACAACTAAAAATATATTCATTGATTCATTAATCACACAAGGCCAAATAATTTGTCTACAGATGTAATCATTCTTCCCTAAACTAAGCTATCTCCTTTATATTGCAGAGGGAAATAATAGTAAACACAATCCAAATTTTTCATGTTTATTTCTAAAAATCTAAACACAGCTTTCTGTACCGAGTTCTTTAATAACTTCCCCAAAATAGTATATCTAGAAAAATCAAACAAAACAAAATAAATAACCAAATTATATCACAGAGCTCCGTGGTAGTAAAAAAATTCATCAGATCAAAACAATTTTATAAATTATAAAATCACTCGTGCACTAGAGGATTGCTTACAGTCATTAGACCAAATAATTTCTGTCTGTCCATTAGTCTGTTTGATGTTTTCATTTATGTAAGTGTGATGTCTCTTTAATACAGTACTCTCTCGATTATCCGAACCCCGGTTGTTCAAGACTGTGGGTTATCCGAGGCAGCTCTAAGCTTAAATATACGTATTTATTTTCTTACTCAGCATTATAATAATACGTAAAACAAGTGTCTTTATGCAAAGTTCTTTTATTTGCAACTCGAAAGAACTTTCATTGTCGTATTTATCAGTTAATACTATATCTAATAAAACATTTTGAAGTGGTCTTATTACAGCCCAACCTCAAAACACACGCAAACTCCGTATTATCCAAAGTTCGTGTTACCCGAGGTTGCCTCGGTCCCGAAGACCTCGAATAATTGGGAGTGTACTGTAATACCTGATTGGAAAGGGAAAGTAAGCTTGATGACAACAACTTAGAAATGGACCAATATGCAGCCCAAAACCATTAATCGTTAAAATCAAAAAACAATAAAGGAGTTATTTGGCAATATACCAGGTAATTTTGTACCTTTATTTGGTAAAATATTTTCAAAATACCATACAGAAAAAACTTTTTTCTGTGCCTTACTGTTGGCAGGCAAGTTTACTCTCCTTCAAGAAAGGAACAATAAGACCTTTTGGAGATTTTTTTTAGCTGGCTGTATACAATTATTAAACATAAAAAGAGAACAAAACAAACAAAAATATTCAGTTCACTACTTTAAGCAGTTAGTTTTGATATGCAAAAAAATATGGGCTGGGAGTTTTCAATGTTTTCTGACTATTGGCACTTTTTCACATTTTCCTGGGCATTTTTCTATCTTTTTCTCAACAGTACTCAAAATTCCAGACTGTGTTTACATCTGCGGCAACCCTTTCATAGGATTAAAAAAACATTTTTAATTGTGTGGTCTTGAACACATTTTGCGTTTGCCCTCAGATTGGGATCATGTTAATTTGATATACAATGGTTTTGAAAATAGTCTATAGGGAGTAATGTATGAAGTACAATATAAGTGTGTATAGTGTTTTGTCTATAGTGTACAGACTCAATAGTAATAGTGCATTTCATCAGTGCATGTGCAGGTTGAAAAGTGATGAAAAACATGCGAGCAATTACCTTGTGTGCACTAAGTCTAAAAATTGTTATTTAATAAAACTTTGATTATAAAAATGATTTGTTTTCCCAAGAAAATAACAACAACCTAAAAAATATTTGTATCAACTTTACAACACATGATTGTATTCATCCGAATATGGCTTTTACTCGGTTAATATTACACTAGAACATTAACTATCGACAAACAACCATCTAGTATCACAAATCCACCCTGACAAAAGAAAGCAAATCTGCACAGCCTATATCCGGAAGCTAGTTTTATGTTTATTTAACACAAAAATGTTATGAAAAAATCATTCTGCTTACCACTTGCAAGTTTAATTTCCAGTGCTTAATTTACAGAAATTAAGGTGCTGGATGTGGGTCACCTACTACACGTTACGCACCCCTTCCTCCATTCCTCCACCCTCCACTCACTCAAAAACAGGGTTGTCTACATAAAGAATTAGGTTAAAAAAGTCACACTTTACTGAACTTTTAAGTTTCAATGAACCAAATGAAAACTAACCATACATCCCCAGATATTTTAGATCCTATATTTTTTAGAAAATAGAAGTCCACTACGAGTTTTCTTGCTTTTGAAATTTTTTTGCAAGGGCTATGGAACAAGTACACTCATGTTGGGTCAGGGCAAATCCAGGTGAGTGCAAGAGCAATGTATGCTAACCCTCTAAGTTGGTGCAGCCAATGTTATTTTTTTAAGTTCTGCCACCGAAAATCAGAGGAGAAATTAGCACTGACGTATGGAATAGTTTAACCTGGCTCCGTCGTCCACGCGTCTACTCACTATCCAAAATGTCAAAATGAGGGTATTTGTTAACAAAAACAGATTTAACATTGTAGTCAAAGATTCAACAACAAAAAGAATAACATAAAATTGTCAAAATATTGCAACCAGCTGCTTGGCTTCGGGATATCAGCTTGAACCGTAAACTGCTATAACAATTCCAATCGGGCTGGAAAAAAGTGACACCATCTCTTATTCGGCGGCGGGAACTAATCGTTCTTCCACAAGGTGTCCCTACTTGGAGGGTTAGTATACATTAGCAAGAGAGTCCAGGGTGTTTTCAGCATGCCTCATTCTACATTGCCCTCAAAAGGCCTTGTGCAAAGCGGACTTGCCCTGACAAGGTGAGAAAGTGTTTTTGAGCCATGAAATAATCAGCGTAGGTCATGGCTAAACAAAATATCTCGCGATTCCAGCCAATTCATGTATCGCTTTTGTTGCTTACATGAGATTGCCTCTTACAGTAAAATTAATCCCGTCTGTTAGACAAGACTGTCTTTAGCGGCGATGAAGTTTCTAGCACTGATTATACAAGCTCATCTTTTGCAGGAAAGTTGTTACCACTGATTATACCCGATGGCCTTTAACGGAAATTCACTTTTACCGATTATGAGCGATGGTCTTCTATGGCAAATTTACCCCAGCTTACTGCAAGCAATAATCTTCAGTGGCAAAGTTCCAAAGCCAATTACACTTTATCCTATTTTGTGGCAGACCTGCTACTGCCAATTACGTGTGAACATCTTTTACGGCAAAGCTACTCTTGTTAATTAATTCAGTAAAAGAGGAAACTTGAGAAAGCAGTGACACAACACCTTTCCACAACACTCCACCTCAAACCAAGCACTGATTATAACTAGCTGCTGGAAATTTATAATGCACAAAAGAGAGCCAATTTATAGGAGCTTAGGATCTAAATAGTATTAAATCGCATAAAGCAAAACCAAAGCACTTAATGTTAGTTACAAAGTGTAAGTTAACATAAATTATCAAGTATCCCTAAGATAGTTTGGTTCACCTTTTAAACAACGTGTTCAAACCGACGTCGGTTTAATGGGAAACCACAACTTTCAAACTTTTCATCTCTGTTATAGTTTCTGGCTTTTATGGCTTATGGTTTCTACTACCTTAAAAAGTTTATTATCAACATTAAGGAACTTGTTTGGGCAAAACTTGAACTTGTTAACCCTTTGAGCACCAAAGGTTTTATTTGAACTTAGTATCACTTAATATAGTCGAACTAATCAAACTATAAAGTAAAGGGGGAAATCATTATTATTATCATTATTATTATTACCATATTAGACGCCGACCACCAATAAGGGGTGTTTTAAAGCGGGAGGGGCCTCACACTGTTGCCATGGCAGCACGCAGTGCGGCCACAATATACGTGTCTTCAGCTGTTTACTCGAGTGGTACCAGTAAACAGCTGATGAAGCAGACGGTTGGCAACAGTGAAACAGGCCTATCCCATCATTCTTTGGGCTACCTCTCTCACATATCAAAGTTTCATCATTAACTCTACTATACATTAAAAATGAGAGTGTGTATAGAATGACCATATGATATGGATTCTCTAAATATTTAATTTTAAAAGGGCTAAAAAGTTCTTACAAGAAAATATTAGGGTTTTAGGACAAAAAACTCCTTACACAGAACAAGAAAAGGAATAAAAATGAACAAGGAAAGCTCCAAACTAAGTAAAACTCACTTATCGAATGGAGGACACTGGCAATGACATTAAGCAGAAACAAAAAAACTACATTCCTTAAAAAAATTTCACATTGTGACATTTTTTCTAGAAGAAAAAATTAACCAAAAACAATAATTCTGCAAGTAAGAAAAGTTTAATTATTAACATCTACTAGATGAGTTTAAAATACGCCCACCTATTTTCTACTGGTATTCACAGTTTTAAAGCTAACTAAAATTAAATTTTAACATTTGACAATTGAAAATTAATTTTCCAATCTTAGCTAAGATTAAAATTTTACAAAATTGTCAACAATAAAGTAATAAATAAAGTTAACGTCTAACAAGTGATTTACAGTTTGACTATTCACAATACATAATTTACAGGAAAATAGTAAAGAATTATCAAATCAAATCATCCAGCAAATCAAGTCATGACACATGATAATTTACTTGATACAAATCAAGCTAAAGAAGATGTAAACTGTTAACATCTACACAGGGAGCTTAAAAAAGTTCCTGTTTTTTTGGGGTGATCTACAAACAATCAAGTCAATACAGACTGCATTCATGATCACTGTTAATACATTATTTCAACACAGTAACACTGTATTACTACTATTGCTACTATTGCTACTATTATTACTGATAACTCTGTCCTCTCAAAAATAAAAAGCCCTTATTGTTTTACATGATTTTTACATGAAGGGTGATTGCCTTAGAAAACTACCATGAAAATAAATAATTTAAAACTATTCGTCAACAGACAGGCATGAGGTTACAACATTTATTTGACATAAATTATGTACAGAAACAGGAGCCGTTCAACAGCTCGAGAAAACAGCTAACAGCAGCTGTTTTAACAGTTTAACAGCGGCCGTTTAACAGCTTTACAGTGGCTGTTTAACAGCTTAACAGCGGCTGTTTAACAGCTTGAGTCTAAAAGCGCAGCCAGATCGTGAGGTGTATGCACCGGCAACGCACAAGTTTGATTACGACACACGTACGCATTCTGCTGGTTGTTCGTTGGCAGTTTTAACCTAAACAAACAACAAACATATTAATTTAAAATTATTTTATTCCTTTTTAGACCTCTTGAATTGATTGTAATAAACGTGAGAAAATTTTACATACCTTCAAAACTGTCATCAGTTTACTAGAATTTTGACATTCAATGTTAAAATCAATCAAGAACACTTATTCTGGTCATCATTAATTAAAAAGTACATACACTCAACTCTTAACAAAAAACGCAAACATAACATGACACCTAACCAGCCTGTACAAACACAGACGAGTAAATTAACAAACAAATTCTCAAGTTTAGAATTGATGGCAGTTTTTAGGGTATGTAACTTATTTCACATCAACTTAAAATCATGATAAATATGTAAACAGGGTGTGATAATATGTTAACTTTCTCCATGTAGGCAACATTATTTAAAAAAATAAATTCTGACCATGGGAAACATAAACTTAATCATACTCCTTAACCATTGGGTTTAGGCAGAACTGTCAAAGAATGAAAATATCTTAAAATAAAATTTAAAATCCAGAAACACCATAACATACAGGGTTTCCCGTGATAAAAATCCAAGTAAACCGATGATCGGCCATATTGGAAAATGACGACCATCTACAAGGAAATGGAATTTATAATTGTTGTCTTAAAAAAGTAGGTGAAGTCCCCCGTTCAGTTTTCTCTAAATCGATTGTTTCTGAGATACCAATGGTGGCAAAGTAAGTCGGTCACACAAAATAATTTTAATTATCTGTATTCTGTCAAGTCATTGAATTTTATTGTAGTTAATGTTATGGCTGTTTTGATGCACTGGGCATTATTATAGGGCAACAAAAGCATTCAAAAATCACCCAAGAATGTTAATAACATGTATATAAACAAGTAACATTAAAATAACAGAAAACACTTGGCGAAGCACACACAGACCAACCACTGACCAAAGTCTCAAGTTACTCTTCGAGCCTTAGCAATAACAAGGGCTGTAAGTTAGATTACTTTACAGAAACTAGATAATTTAAACATTTTTTGAATACATAAGTAATCTAAAGGATACGATCATGAAATTAGTTAGACACCCTGTATTTGAGTGACTGACATGCGAACGATCTCGCTGTTACTGTATAGTAAGATGCCAATGACTCTGTCGGCCAACATCAGGTAAAGTAAGGTAAGGAAAGGTTAGGTTAGGTGCAGCAAGGTTAGGTTTGGTTCGGTGAGTTGAGGTAAGATTAGGTACAGTTAGATTAGGTGAGGTATGAATAGGTTAGGTGAGGTGAGGTGCGGTAAGGTTACCTAGTTTAGGTTACGTTAGGTTAGGTTAGTTGAGGTATAGTTAAGTTGGGGGAGTTATGTTAGGTTACCTTACTTTACCTGATGTAGTGATTTTCTTTAATTAGGTGGGGTATGATTGGGTTAGGTGAGATGAGGTGAGGTTATTTTAGATTAGATTAGGTAAGGTAAGGTTAGGTTAGTTGAGGTATATTTAGGTTGGGAGGGTTAGAGTTAGGTTAGGCAAGGTAAGATAAAGTTAGATTAGATTAGTTAGGTTAAAAGAGGTAAAGTTGGGTTAGGTGAGGTAAGGTTAGGTGAGGTATGATTAGGTTACAGATTTGCTAAGGTTATATAAGGTTAGGTTAGCTTAGGCCAGGTTAGGTATGCTGGTCAAGTCAAATGACATGACCCAGTCTGCCAGTTAGACTGACCTGCGGACGATTTCGCTGTTCCTGTAGAGCACGCTGCCGACGTCTCCGTCTGCCAACATCAGCACTCGGCCGGGGATGAGCCGCGAGCGGACGACGCTCAGCAGTGCCGCCGTGTCCGGGTCCGACACCTGCCCTGTCACCACGATCTGACAACACGGAACCGTCGAATGTAGATGCAGCTGGTTTGTAGCAGCCAGGCAGGAGCCTAGCTGGGGCTAGGCTAGGTTAGCCTAATTTAGAATAATTTAGGTAAAACTAGGCTAGCTTAAACTAGGCTAGATGAGGTAAGGTGAGCCTAATTTATGTTAATGTTAGCCTCATTTAGATTGTGTTACCTTAGGCTAGGCTAGATGAAATAAGGTTAGGCTTGGCTGGGTGAGGTAAGGTTTGCCTAGGCTAGGCTAGTTAGTTTTGGAGAGGAAAGGTTAGGGTAGGCTTACTTCAGTCTCATTATGTTGCTTCCACTATCTTAATTTGATCTATTTTATTTTATTTTATGCAAAGCAAAGTAACATTCTAGAGCCATGTAGCCCTACAACCTACAGATATACATGGCTTCTGCTGTTTTAATCTGAACTGCACTAATCTGAAGTTTAACAAAGCCAAAATTTACCACGATCTCTTGAACAAAGGTTATACATGTACTTGAGTGTCCCTTTTTGAAACAAACACTATGTAATGATTTTTAATGAGGGTTTAGTGAATCAGTAGTGAATTAGCACACCGAACTTTGGAAACTCAGCAATGATGTCTGGTTTTTAATCCACATGCCCCTGAGTATCTTTTAACAGCACTGTTTATTATTGTACTGAGGCTCACTCTTTGCTCATGCCCACACACAGATCAATAGACTATGTGGGCAGGACAAATAATAGAAAATAATCAGGCTGCCAACCTGTTTATAAAAAAAAACAAATATGAAAATTTACCTGTGTCGGACTGTCATGGTACAACATGAGGGCGCTAGTGAGCAGCGGCAGCGCCAGCGGCAGGCTGGTGAGCCGAGAGGTGAACGACGCCAGCAGGTTGGCAGCCCTGTCCCGGTACTGTGGCCGGTCCAGCAGTGCCGCCAACCGCAGGAGGTTGTGACAAGCCACGCTGTTGCCACTAGGCTCCGCTCCGTCCTGGTCTAAGGAATGAAACAAAGCCATTCAATGGCGGTTCACAGTATAGCCTTTGGTGTCCTAAAAAAGTCCATAGGATGTCGTAAGAGGTAAAATACTATACCTACATAATACCATAGTAAATACTATAGCCTTCCTCAGAAGTCCTATTATAGTCTATTAGTGCCTTAGTCTCACAGTATACCTACTATTTCACAATAGGCCTATTACTTCACAGCCCGCCAACAGTAATACTTCACAGTAGGCCTATCATTTCACAAACCATTATTTCCCCATAGAGCTATTTTCCATAGTAGGCCAATTATTTGACAGCAGGTCTATCATTTCACAGTAAACTAGTTTCTCACTAGGCCTGTGATTTTACACTATCACTGGGAGCACGAAATAAGACAGGCAGCAAAAACTGTAAACTCACGTTGTATGCTAAACCTCTGCTGAAATGATCAAATGAAATATTTTTGTTGAACTATCATAACTTTGTTTGCGTCTTCCAGGGCATTTTACAAATAAATTTGTGTTTAGTTTTACAAATTATCATATGATTAAATGACCACCCAAACAAATTAAAACTATATTTTCGCCAGCAGCGCGAATCACTCTCACGCCTTACTCAGTGCTCCTGTTAAAAGGCCTATAAAATCACAGTAGGCCTATTATTTCACACTATGCCTATAATGTCACAGTAGACCTATTATTTCACAGTATGCCTATCATTTCACAGTAGGACTATTATTTATTATTTTTTTTCACCCCAACCACTCTAATATATAATAAAAACCAAAATAAACATCTTGGATCTCCGATCGTTTTCTCCCGACTGACCCTCCTTCAGCCGCAGTATCAGCTCGGAGTCGTGCGGTGCGGAGAAGTAGCCAGCGGTGGCGACGTCCCAGAACATCTCGTCCTGCCGGGTCTGCAGCTGCTCGGCCCACCCGAGCCACCGAGCATCCAGGCTCGCCTCGTACAGGTCCAGCAGCCCTTGGACGAGGAAGGCGTAATCGTCGAGGAACCCGCGGATCGGTGGCGAACTGCAAAAAGTGCGGTTAGGTTTTGGCGAATTTCATCGATAACCGCGGAAAAACAATGTACGACTAAAAAAAAGTTACTGTAAAAAAATGATATTTTAAAATAACAGATACTTTTAAATAAATAATAGTTACTTTCATAACAGTTACTTCAAATAGCAGTTACTTTCAAATAACAATTACTTGAAATAACAGTTATTTTCAAAAACATTTACTACAAAATAATCTTAGACGAGGAGGGCTTAGTCATCAAGGAACCCGCAGATCAGCGCCTGACTGTGACACAAAAGTTCAGTTAGGTTTTAGCAAATTTCACAATAACTATGGAAAGCTATATACAACTAATTTTTTACTTGGGACAAAGTACCGTTATAACAGTTACGGTAAAAAATTACTATTATGATATACTTTTAAATAAATAATAGTTACTTTTATTAACAATTACTTCAAATAGCAATTTCTTTCAAATAACAGTTAATTTAAATAACAGTTGTTTTCAAAAAACATTTGCTTGAAATAATCTTGGACGAGGAAGGCGCAGTCATAGAGGAACCCGCAGATCAGCAGATGACTGTGTTATAAAAGTGCGGTTAGGTTTTAGCGAATTTCACCCATAACTGTGGAAAACAATGCACAACTAAACTGTTACTTGTGAAAAAGTTCTAACTGTTACTTTTGTTGCTTGGAAAAATGACAGTTATTTTTATGTAAATTTAAGAGTAGAAAAGAATGGTTATTTTTAAATACCAGCTACTTTAAACAGTTGCTTCAAATAACAGTTACTATCAAATAATCCTTGACGAGGAAGGCGTAATCGTTGAGGAACCCGCATATCGACTGTGACACAACAGTGAGGTTAGGTTTTCCTGAAATGAGTGAGGGATGGAATGCTCTGACACATCATGCCCTTGAACAGTAGAGTTGTCATTTCTGTTCTTTTACACTCCATTTGTACACTCCTTTTACACTAGCCCACCAATAATAAATAAAAAAAGATCTCCGATAGACTAGTAATGACCGCACACTAGGATCCCCACAACGAGCTGACAAAGTGCACAAAGTGCTTGTCAGGCACTTGGTGCCTGACTCCCACAGTTACGCAACTATAGACAAGAACATGGGGATCATAGAATTTTTGCCAAACAGCCTCACGCTTGATAAAAAGGGTAAACCCTGACACTATTTTGAATGATCAAACCTCTTTTCAATCAAATGTAATCTTCGATACGTGTATGGAGAAAATAAAATCCGAAGTATTAAAATTCAAGAAAAAGGCTCAAGTTCATTTAAATCCAGATGTCAGTGAAAAATTACAAAGAAAGAAATTGTTACATCTGTCTTAATAATTCTCATTTACTCCGTTACATGACCTAATTCATTTATTTTATACCTCCGTCAAGACTCACAACGAACAATAATTTTAAAAAATAAGAAATAAAAGACTCAAGGTTTTATGTTTGAAATTTCCGATTTTGACCAACACTACTGCGTACTACTCACATCTGTGCAACATTCCCATCTTCGTCCGTATAACAGCTTCGCAGCAGAGTATTGGTGGCTTTATCGTAGAGATGTGTCCGGATAAACTCAGCTGCAGCCACTGCTCTCTGTGTGTAATCCTCGTCTTGCAGAGCTTCCGCCGCCCTGGCAAACCCGGACAGCATCAGGCCTGCCAACAATCAACATACAGATTACCCTATTATTAAGAGAAGGCAATTAAAACTCTAAGCATAACATTCGTACAGTTTTAAATCTGAAGTCATGGTATGTAGCCAGATTACCAAAGTTAATCTTGTTTAAACAAACTAGAGAAGACTAAAAAAATGGGAGTTGTCTTGTTCTTGAGAAAAAAAATTATATAGGACAGACATTCAGGCCTGTCGATATTAGGTTTGGAGAACACAAAAAGAAGGCAAAAAATCTAGAAATTTATGGCTAAAACATTAGTGAACATGTTTTTGAGACTTACCATAAAAAATTGGGAAGAGAGTAAAATGTTGTACAGAGAGTCTGACTGAAGGAGGAGAAATTTGGCAGAATCTTTAATATTGCCGTTTTTAACCATCCATTAGTATAAGTCCTGTTTATTAAGAAATCATCATAGGTGGATTAAAAACAATGCAAGACTGAGCCACAAAAGTGGACTTTCCTCTGGAGATAAGCAGGACCCCCGCCCCTCCCACCCCTCCAGGTAATGAAGAACAAGCCACCGTGGTCAGTGTGTTCTGGCATTTGTCGCGATTACGCAATGTACCAAATAATACCATGACTGAAGACAGGCTAGAAAAATTAGCCTTAAATTACAACTACATGATATTCAGCACAGTCCCCAGAAACAGGTTTCACTCTGTTAACTTGGGAAATAATAATTTTACTCCGAATCTAATATTAAAATGATCGACCCACCGTTCCAAGAGGTCAAGATCTTGTTGTCCAAATGTGGCTTCGGCCTCTTCAGCCGCTCCTGATACAAGATCTCCAGTGCCTGAGCCAGTTCCGTCCGAACCGTGTCCACGTCCAGACTGAATTTTTCCGCCGTCTTCTCGTCCGAACTTACAATCATCAGGACGTTCTGGTTGGTCAGCTCGTTGTGGGGATCCTAGACACGAAAATGCTGTGATAACGTATATTCCACATTCTACACAATTCGGGTCTATTTTTCTAAACAGACAAATTTGAACAACTGTGCAAGAAGGCTGAAGTAAAATTGACAACCGGTCAAAAAGGTTTTCTCTTTTCTCTTTTCTGTAAGAAAGAATTTGTTATATTGATGTTAGGAGGTTTTTTATTTAACTAATCTAGAGTTCGAAAGTTTAAAGATTCAAGCACAAAAACTTCTATGATTTTTTTTACTTTTTTGCCTAATGGTTTTACCTAAGATATCATAGAAAGGAATGTTCCAACAGAATGTAATTAGACTGAATTCATAAAAAATTTGGACTATAGTTTTTTTTCTTTGTATTGAACAATCCTTCTTAGTTCTTTAAAATCGCCAAAGTAACAGTTGTGTTCTTAAGAAGTTTTACTTTGTGATTGTGTAATGCTGAATTCTTGCTTTATGTAATTAAATTTGTTAAAACCACAATAAATTCATCAACTCAACAATCACAACAAGAAATTGACAGTCAGTTGAGTAATCATTATCTTAAACCTCATCATAACAATGTGTAATGGTCTCGATATAATGATCTCAAAAAAATATTCTGCCAGAAGACAAGAAAATTTTAACATCAAAACTACTTTCTCCTACTTTTACTTCTTCTAGAAGTATGTAAATATTCCTGCAGTAAATTAACGTTTTACAGCAATGCCAAATGATAAACTTTTAGTTTAGCAAATAACTACACTATTACGAACAAAGTTTAATTTTCTGACATTTCAACTGCAGTGGTGTGGTAAATTTTACCTGTGATTTTTCTGAATATTCTTCAGCATTTAAAGAAAAGAACTGCTTCAAATAATAATTATGTAACGTTTCACTGGCTCCTGATAAAATCAAAACTGGATTCGGATTATCACCACTAGACCACCTTAATCCTTCCTGAATGTTAAAAATATGAAAAAAAATTAAAAGAAATTTATAAAATATGTACATTTATGCTTAGTGTTTGTTAGATTCATATACAGCCATTCTGTTTCTTTTTTTATTTACACCTTACACCATTCCATTTACACCTTAATTTTATGTAAATGGACCAGAACTGTATTTTTAAGGACTTTCCGTCAATTTTAATTTCCGTGTACTAGCTTGAAAATATTCATCCAAAAGTTAGTTCTAGGCAGGTTAATGACTCAAACAAATAATATAAATACAGACATTAAATATACAGGATTTTGCCATTATATTCTTGCCCCCTCCATCCTTAGTGCATTTTCTCTTTACATTATTTTCCCTTGTTCTTTTTTTGTTATAGATCTTCAACACACATAGTTTTATTGATACCAGACTTGTTCACCTTAAATAACCTACAAAAAAATCATTTGAAGAGCCATCAAGGGCCTCCATGAAGACTCACTGTGGTTGGGTTGCCCAATAATACAAAATAGTGTTATATTCAACTGGTGATAATCTTAACTATTACTTTTAAATAACTATAACATCAGTATCCGTTACTTGAATGTAGCTTATTATTTAAACTGTTATTTAATAATAGATGTTCTTTAACAAAGCATATATTTTATTTGCTAAATAATCCAGTTCAAGGATGAGTAATATCGCTAAATAACAAATTTTTGCCGATAATCCACACTTTAAAATCAGGGTTGAAAAGTTTACATTAAATTAGTCTAAAAAACCTTTTTTGGTAAAAATTTATAATAAACAGTTTTTCACTTCTCTTCTGAGTGATTCACAGCACTAGTGTGCGTCAAAAAGCAGAAAAGAAGCACTACAAAACATGTGTTTGTGTTTTTCATCTATAACTGCGGAAAACAATGCACAACCAAACGGTTGTTTTAAAAACAGTTTTGGAAAAATCCCAACTGTTGTAACAGTTACTTTAAAAGATGACAGTTATTTAAAGAAACAGTTACTTTCAGTAGGCCTAACTGTTACTTTAAATAATCAGTTACTTTTAAATAATAGTTTTATCGAGTTTACTTTTTACTTACTTGCTTTTTACTTTTCCGTAGCTTCCCATTCCTTCATTCGAAGACGGGGGACTTGTCATAGTGCCTTCTTGATGAGGGACACTGAGCTCATAGGGTGGGGTTAGGTTATGTTGGGTTGAGTTGGGTACAAGCCTCCCAAAACTCATCTACTGTATAAAAAGTATTGGCAATCAAAAAAGTTTTAAGTTTTGCTTTAAATTTTGCCATGTCCGTGACAGATTTAAGAGAGCTTGGCAAAGCCTGGTACATTTTAATGCCTAAGTAATCGGGTCTTTTTTCAAACATTGTTAACCTATGACATTGAGAAAAACGGTTCTTATATCTAGTTTAGCTTTAGTTTTAGTTTAGCTGGTAACAGCTCATTAATATTTTCAAATTTCCAACACCCACCTGACTAGGGTCGACGTTGCCGCCAGGTCGCACGTTGTAGTGGTGACAGAACACTTGACTCAGTCTGAGGTCGGGTCTCCCGTCGACGGGTCGGTCCAGCAGTCTCGTCACTTCCTCGTGGGTCCAGACGCAGAACGCACCCTCTCGCTTCTCCTTGCTGTCGTGGGTGGGGAGCGAATCAGCGTCCTCCGCGCTGTAGAACCCTCCATCCTAGGGGGGATGATGTATATTTTTTAGCAAACATACTATTCGGAGGAGGTTGTTGTGCCTCGCGCCACTCCCACAGCCTCATGGTATCCGGAGGCGTCTTCAGAAGGCTCTGCTGGAATCTGCAGTCACGTCATATTAAGATAGGTTGTTAGAGGTAAATAGGTCTGTTGTCACTTAGGTTCAGTTAGATAAAAATAAATATACTAACAAATAAGATGGTCAAAATCCAACAACTGTATATTTCCAATATAGAGAAATATATAACAATTGATTCAGATGAGTAGGTAATTAAAGATTTAAAAGACAAGTTATAGAAACAAATTTTATTCAAACACTGAGTTCACACCCGATTGTTATCTTATCAGCTGTTATCTAATCTCACATTGCCCCTACCAATAGCAACGGCTTCACAAGAGGTGGAGGGTGGCATCAGACCTAATCTAATTTTTAATACTGTATTTCATAGGATAAATTAACCTACCCTAACCTAACTTAACCAAAAACATTAAGCAGATAACATATATACTCAATGGGAAAAAGTTTTACAGTTGTGGGCGGATAACATATTTTGACCAATAAGGGAGGTTCAACGTTACCTTGTGGCTGAGGTCGTGGGAGACGTAGCCCAGTATGTCCCGCACGACGGCAGCGTACTGCGGGTCTCTCGTCAGCAGGAAGGCCTGGGAGTACACCACGGCGAGTTGCGCCTGGTCGTACAGCATCTTCTCAAAATGAGGGACGTGCCACTTCATGTCCGTACTGTACCGGGCAAACCCCTGCCGACCAAAGTACAAATATTAATTCAACTCAAATATCTTGTTGAAGTTTGTACCTTGGGAATAGTTTGTTTCATCCTTTCCCTCTATCCTAACGTAAGCATCTCCAGCAACTTCCTAGCCTAACATGAAATAACATAGCTTAATCTAAACACACTCTGGACCCTCGAACTTGTCTATATCATTGTAGGTGTAACAGCTAGTAATCACATCCAACATGAACTTAAATATCATACACACTATTATCACTATTTCACGTCTAAACAACACAAAATCACTTACTTTATTGAATTGGTGACATGTTTCGACCGACTATGCGGCCATCTTCAGACCAACTAACTGGAGCTTCTGGTGCCCTACGTTACAGCTGATGTGTAGGAGGTGGCGTTGTTGTTCCCATAATTCTTCGGGTGTCGGCGCGGTGGTGGTGTCGGCTGCTGCTGTCGGCTGCACTGCTTGTGTTCTTTTCTTTTGCGTATTTGTTGATATTTTTGTATTTGTGTCTGATTCGAAGTTTAGTTGTTCGTTCATTAATTTATTCCTATTGTTTTGTTTGGCTTTGTGAATATACAATTCTTTCTATATTCACAAAGCCAAACAAAACAATAGTAATAAATTAATGAACGAACAACTAAACTTTGAATCAAACACAACATACAAAAATATCAACAAATACGCAAAAGAAAAGAACACAAGCAGTGCAGCTGACGGCAGCAGCCGACACCACCACCTCGCCGACACCCGAAGAATTATGGGAACAACAACGCCACCTCCTTCACATCAGCTGTCACATAGGCCACCAGAAGCTCCAGTTAGTTGGTCTGAAGATGGCCGCATAGTCGGTCGAAACATGTCACCAATTCAATAAAGTAAGTGATTTTGTGTTGTTTAGACATGAAATAGTGATAATAGTGTTTATTGCAGTAACAGCACGTACAATATGATCATCAAGAAACTATTTAAATATCATCTAACAAAAAAATAAAAAAATCCTAACCAAAATTAATAGAACCTAACTTCGCTTGTCCTAACCTAAACCACCTTAACCTAGCCTGAAATAACCTAACTTAACCTAACCATATCATAAATAATCTAGCCTAAAATAACTTAACCTAATATAACTCAACCTAACATTATCTAACATAATGTAATGTGACATGACTTAACATAACATGAACTAACCTTACGTAACAGAACCTGATATCCGACCTAACCTAACTTACCCCCCCTTTATCATAATCTAACCCTATCATAACCGATCTGAACATCATCTAAAATAACATAATATGAGCAACCATAACAGGATCTTACAGCCTTCCATAGCATAATCCAATGTAACCTAACCTATCATAATGTAATTTTCCCTAACCTAATAATTTAACTGAACCTTACCTAATTCATTTTACTTAACCTAATATATTCTAATCTAATATAATTTAACCTAACAGAATGTCCCCCCTTGGGATCCTAACAGGCTTTTGCTAGTATAGGTACAAAAGCTAGGTACAATAATGGAAGTTGTCATGATTGAATGCAGTGCTGTAGCTGTCTTTTAGTGAACAACTTCACTTGCCCACCATAGGAGGCTTGGTTTGATGGCAGGGTGGGCGGAGGTGAATTGGCAACTAATATAAGAGCCATCTTTCCCTTGAGGCTCTATCCCTTCATCCATTGGATAAAGGTATATATTTGCCCACCAAGTCAAGGCTTGGCTGAACCTATTAAATCTACCCATTTCCTTTTGCTTCCCCGGTATTAATCTGCTCAAGTAAGAGATATTACAGGAGAATCTTCTTTTCCTTTCTGATGGTCATACAAAAGGACAAAATAATGGCTGAGGTACCCTCACAGGATTTTCTTATGAGATGGGGCAACCCAGACAACCAAGTTGTCCCTGCAAAAAAAAACTAATTTAACATAATCAAACCGAAGCTTGCCTCACCTAACCTAACACAACCAAAACCAATCTAACCCAATCCAACTTAATCTACCTAGCCTACCAAACCTAACCTAACAAAACCAACCAAACTTAACCTACCTAACCTACCAGCCTAACCTGACCAAACCTAACCTAACCTAACCTAACCTACCTAACCTACCAACCTGACCTAACCAAACCAACATAACCCAATCAAACTTAACCCACCTAACATACCAAACCTAACCTAACCTAACCTCACCCACCTTGCCGATGTGGTCGTGTATTCCGCCGCGCGCCATCATCCGCAGCGTGTGCAGAGTCATGTCGTGCAGCCGCTGGCTCCCCTCGGAGCCGGGGTCACGCGCCACCGCGTGGAACGCAAACAGCAAGTTGCTCGGCTGTGGAAACTTGGGCGCGAGGCTGAACCCGCCGAACCGAGGCTCGTAATGCTCGGCAAGTTGTTCCGAGCAGAGCTGCCAGCACTCGGCCCCCGGCACCGTGCCTGCGGAATTTATCTGACGGTTATTGAGGCGTTTTGATATTTCAACTAACGAATTAAAATAAATTTTAAGAGCAAACAACAACAGTTTTATTCACAATCTAAAAACTCAAAACATAAATACGTAAATATTAAACAGAATCATATGACTTTGACAATGGAAATAAATCATTTTACCCAATACTACACTTCTCCCCCCTCAGATAAAGCTCCGCTTCTCTTGCGTAACTGGTCTGCATGTTTCCTTTTTTCGATTCCACCAACCATAACTGAATAGGAAAGCTCGCCAGTTCTGGACTTAATTACTCCTGGAGTCCAGCCAGCGCCAACTTCTTTCTGAACCTGTTCTATGTACTCTTCAGGCGTTATTACTTCACCATTGTATGGTTCAAACACAAATCTTTCCATTCTCCTTTCCAGATCAATTTCTGTTTCTATATTTTCACAACTATCACTCCTTTGCTTCCTTCGAGCCATCTCGTAGCCAGATATGATATTTCAACTAGTGAATTAAAATAAATTTTGAGAGCAAACAACAACAGTTTTATTCACATTCTAAAAACTCTAAATCAAAACATAAATACGTAAATAATAAACAAAATCATATGACTTTGACAATGGAAATAAATCAGTTTACCCAATACTACAGGCATCTAGATGCAAAAGTCTACATTTTCACTCTCAATAGACTCAGACATAGACATACTTTATTTGCTCAAAACATTCTTTTCATATGATACATACAGAACAGGTGCATCGTCAATGGTTGATCTAAATCTGACTAAAAATACAACTAATAGAAATAAGTAACAGAAAAACAAAAAGCTTAACTCAATGGATTATTATTGAATTCTTGCAGATCATTAAAAGCCTGTTCAAGGAGTTCAATTTTTAATTTTTCTTTAAATTGGTGTGCTCTCATATTTATATAATGGAGGGTAATTTGTTGTATATCTATAAGCCTGTATACACAGGAATCCTTTCAAATAATGTTAAGGGGTGATTTGGCAACCTGAATAAATTTTCATGTCTAGTACTGCATTTGTTTGAATTTGAATGTGTCTGAAAGATAATTCTTAATATTATATATAATTTAATAGTTTAAATACCAGTCAAATAAGTGTTTGAATCTTAACATTTTGAAAGAGAGGTTTACAAAAACTTCTGGGGTGGGAGTTAGTCATAATGCGGATGATTCTTTTTTGAAGTCTGAAAACAGATTTATACCAGATGCCTGAACTGAAGGCACCATATTGTATTCATTCATCCTTGTAACGGACACATCAAATTTGAAATGAAAACTGGACATTTTCCATCTAATAAATTGAAAATCAAACACAGCTCAGATGCCAAACTCAGCTCAGTTCCAACTAAAAGTAAGAAGCAAAACTGAACGTTTCCATAGACCCTATCACAATATCCCTGGCAGACGCTGATGGGCCGTTCTGATTGGTGGTTGGAATTTTTCAGTTTTGCTCCTTACCTCAAGTTGGAAATGTCTAGTTTCCCATGCTTTACATAAACTTAAATTAGTAATGTGAGTACAAAAAGTAATCAACACGACATATAACTTAAATATTAAGAATTTTTTTACAGTTTACGAGGTTCAAAAGCAGACATTTCCTCGGGTCAGGAGCAAAACAGACATTTCCAAAATATTTTTTTTCAATTTCCTGAAACTGTTCAACATTTTTGGTTGTTAGTTCACAACTCTAGTTATACCATAACTCAGAGTTTTGGTAAAAAAACATATGTTTCAGGAAATATAAGTATTTACAAGTTTTTTTTTTCAATTTGTCAAAAGCTTTGCAGATTGGAAATGTTCACTTTTGCATCTAGATTCAGTAAGCGAAACTTTTGAATATTAATTTTTTGTGTTTGGAAAGTTGCAGAATGATGGAAGAGGGGTCAAATTAAAGATTCTCATGGGACTTAAAAAAATATGTTCTTTCAATTTATCAGAACAAAAATAACATGAGAGTCTCTTCCATTAAAAAAAAAAATTGGGGCTTTGTTTATGTCAAACATGTGATGTTGAATCTTGCTTCAAAACCATTTGCAAAATATTAACAAATGGTGGATACAAGAGCCAGTTTACTATGAAGGTATTTTGTGCTACAGGGTATATATTTTTAAATGCAACCCATGTTTAAATTAAATAATGCACATATATAGATAAGTATTGTTTTGTTAATCCTTACATGTTATACAACCTATTATTTCAGTTTGATCACATTTAGCTTACATTAAGAGTTCAAACAATCCGCCATTGACATTTATACAAAGTTGAGTTCCCTCCATCAAATTCCTGAACACATTTTGCAAAGTACCCCTCTCAATGTCACGAATTAGATTTCTTAAGTATGTCTTCAGCTGCTGAATATCCTGCGAGTCGTTTTCATAGGCCTTAATTTCTATGTATTCCTAAAGAGAATAATCTTGTGGGGTCAAATCCTAAGATCTTGGGGGGTATAAACCTTTTGCTGACAAAATAAAGTCTAGGGTTGCGTCATTGTAGTCTATGCGGAAGAATATATTCCATATTAAATTGATTATGTTTTGTTCATGTACACTTTCTTGGAATAAATGCTTTTGAATTTGAATTTTTTTAAATTGACTTTGAAGCTGAAGTCTTAATTACTCATAGTCAGAGGTTGCGTTTAAAAAAACACCCTGTATAAAAAAGGATTATTTAATTTAAAATTTCCCTTATTATAATTCCCTTCAAGCAAATTGTTGTCGTGTTTCATCCACGCAGACCCACCGGAAATGAGGTTCTCAGCCATCGACACTTCGAACACGGTCGCGTTGCGGATGACTTCGGTGACACTGTCCCCTACTCTGGTCCACTGGGCCTTGTTCTCCTTCCACTGCAGAAAACAAACCGGATAAGTAATCTAAATTTGTCCATTCAAACTGTAATAGTTTATCTTATGGTAATAAATGAGAATAAATAATGGTCGTATTAAATCTTCTTCGAGGTGTTGTTTTCCCTCAATAGTCTACTAAAAATATTTTTTCAATAGGATCTACACAACTGAAATAGTTTTATAGATTAATCTCCCACAGGGGTCACAGGTAGTAATTTCTGCGTCTCTCACCTCTTTAGCCCACTTCAGCAGTTCGCTCTTGAATCCTCGGCGTCCGTAACGGTCTTCGGGAGGAAAATACGTCCCTCCGGACACAGGCTTGAGGTCAGGCTTAAGGAACACGGACATAGGCCAGCCTCCCCCACCAGAACAGGCCTACAACAGTGACAAGGAACTGTTACAGACAAGGATCGGTAGTTTTATAACAGTGTCAGTGAAAATACATACAGGTACGCCGGGCTCGAGGAGCATTGACATAGAACAGGCCTGCCAAAATGATGAAAAGTTATGGAAGTGTAACAGATAAAGATCAGTAACTTTACAATATTTCCTTAAAAGAAACAGTTACAATGCAAGTACGTTCTCTTAATTACAAGCTTGAGTTAAGGTTTGAGGAAAATTTACAAAGGCTCGCCTAAACAATGCCGCTGAGTAGTATGTAGAACAGATCGCCACCTTCAGTAGATAGTAGGTCAGGTTAGGTAAGGTTAGAATGACCAGCGAATGAGATAGTGTGTTACACACACATGTACAGGAAGGCATTCTCCCTTATCTACCTGGTGAGGGACAAGATTATATAGCGATAATACTTGGTGGCGGACAGGAATCACATAGTTGCGAACACACGAGAATTATTTAACAATACAACAGCTACTATTAATAGAAAGGTCTACAGTATGATATTATAACTACACCTTAAAATATAAGAACTTCACGCTCTGCTTCCCTTAACACTTCGAATGCCTCATCATAGAACGGCAATATATGACTGGGGTTTTGTTGTTACTGCTTGTCGCCTCTGGAATGGCTTGCCAGAATCCATAAAGTCCCTGGAAAGTCATCGTCGGTTTGTGGTGGCGCTGAGAGAATTTTACTTTCAGCGGATGTCCTTGGTCGGTGCGTCCTAGAGGGTGTGTCTTGTGCGTGGTTGCTGATCAATGGAAGTTTGTGTAACTAAAATAGTTGGGTTTACTTACCCCAGATACTGTCGTCGATTCTAATTGTAATCACGGATGACTATAGTTTCGGCCCCATTAGGCCATTATCAAATCAATACTGAATGTCATACTCCATTTACTTCACCAGTGATGTGAAGATCGTCATGGTGTTCACACTTTGACACATTAAAACACAAACAGTCACACATTTAAAACTTTAAAATTACGTTTTTACAAAAATACATGAATTGCGCACTATTAATTTTTTTGGACATGCTACCGGCCGGCCGCGCGATACCGAACTGGTTATCATCACTGGTGTTATCTGTTTCTACCCCCACTTCCCGTCCTTTGTTGTCCGCTGCTCACCTGTATGTCTGAAGAAAGATCGATTATTCTATTAAACAGTATGTGGGAGCCGTAGTTTAATTTTTCATTCAGGGTGTCAATAGGGCTGTTATTGAGGGCTTTATAAATTTCTAATTCCTCTAAGGTGTTTAATAATTGACCTTTCTTGCAATTAACACCTTAGAGGAATTAGAAATTTATAAAGCCCTCAATAACAGCCCAAATGACACCCTGAATGAAAAATTAAACTACGGCTCTCACATACTGTTTAATAGAATAATCTATCTTTCTTCAGACATTCAGGTGAGCAGCAGACAACAAAGGACGGGAAGTGGGGATAGAAACAGATAACACCAGTGATGATAACCAGTTCGGTATCGCGCGGCCGGCTGGTAGCATGTCCAAAAAAATTAATAGTGCGCAATTCATCTATTTTTGTAAAAACGTAATTTTAAAGTTTTAAATGTGTGACTGTTTGTGTTTTAATGTGTCAAAGTGTGAACACCATGACGATCTTCACATCACTGGTGAAGTAAATGGAGTATGACATTCAGTATTGATTTGATAATGGCCTAATGGGGCCGAAACTATAGTCATCCGTGATTACAATTAGAATCGACGACAGTATCTGGGGTAAGTAAACCCAACTATTTTAGTTACTCACATCGATTCTGGAGGCAAAATCATGAATGAAGTTTGTGTGATTGAGTAAAACTGATTTCTTTTTTTCCGTAAATATAATTTGTGTTTTTTTTTAGATATGTTTCATAAATATTTCCTGTACTCTTTTATATCAGGTTAAGTTTAAGAAAGGGCCAATAAGCCCTAACTTTACCTGGATAAATAAACAATTACATTCATTTCACCTTACCTCGTGTTATCTTGTAAAAATGAGTGTAGGCAATTTAATACTAATTTCCCATTTCCCCTACCTGAACGAAGGTCATGTAGACCTTGTCCACGTCCGGTCGTTCCTCCCGGTCCACCTTGATGTTGACAAAGTGTTCGTTCATGACCCGCGCGATGTCTTCGTTCTCGAACGACTCCCGCTCCATCACGTGGCACCAGTGGCACGTCGAGTAGCCCACGGAGAGGAAGATCAGCTTGTCCTCCTTCCGAGCCTTCTCGAAAGCCTCCTCTCCCCACGGATACCTGCGGATAAAGCGTTATTTTTGGATAACTGTTACTTAAAATAACCTGTTATTTTAAGTGTTACGTTTAGGTACAGTAAACGCCCTCTAGTTCGGCCATCTCGGGTCCGGACCACCGGCCAGACTACAAAATGGCCGGACTACAAAACGGCCGGACTATACGGATTTACTATAAAAATGTAAAATAACCCTGTTAAATTAATTACCTAAGCTTAACAATCGACAAAAAACCCGTTATTTAAACATGCTTGCATTGTTTAGTTGCAAAAAAATGATGTCTCCATATTGAACTGTCATAGCCTATTGTGTTACTCATAGATAGGTCATGTTTTTTAACATATATGAAATATTTAATTAACATCGATAGCATACTGAGGATATAAACTGAGCAGAAAAAACTCTTTACGTACTGTAAAGAGTAAAACACACTAGAAATGTATTTGAGCAAATTCATTTACACATACTTCTTGAGTCATCCTACTAATATCTATATTATTAATTCTGTAAGCAATTTTTTTCAATCAAAATTGTGAGAGTTTGACAGCTTGCAGGATGATGGGAGAGGGCTCAAATGAAAGGTCTCGGCTCCAGGGGGTCGGGAAAAATATCAGATTATGTCCAAATATACCAGAAAATTAGAGATAACGAAAAATATCTTCCATTTAAAATGCATTGGGATTGAAAAACGTCTGCTTTGTTTACATTAAACATGTGGTGCTAATGCTTGATTCAAAGCCATATGGTAGATGTTGACATGTGGAATTTTTTTCAAAATGCAGCTAACTATACACGTTCAGTATACTATAATAATAATAAAAAATATTTTTAATTTAAGATTTCCAGTTTTATATTAACTAAGGGTTTGAGTTTTTTCATAACTTAAAATTTATAAAAAGTTAAATACGTTTGTTTAGTTCATGTTATAACGATGCAAATTTAATACCAAATGTTCTATATATGTGCATAATTACGTGAGGGAAATTTTTGCGCCGAAATTGTGGGCGTTTGGAAGGTCGCAGGATGATGGGAGGGGGCTGAAATTGAAGGTCTTCCATCACAGGGACTCGGGGAAAATACTGAAATTGCTTTAAGCTTATTATAAAATGAGAAATAAAGTAAAATAGCTGTCATTTAAAAACTATTGGGATGTAAAAAGGTCTGCTTTGTTTACTTAAAACCAAATGCTAGATATAGGCCCTAATCATAATTTTGTGGATCCAAAAGCCTATTTTCTAAGAAGGTATTTTGTACTATAGTAAAGAAGGATTTTGCTTAGGGGCTATTAGCCCCTTCAAGCCTCTAGTTATAAATGTGAAAGTATAACCTATAAAGATTAAAATTAATACGTTATTTGCGTTATTTATTATTCTTTGCTGTACAAAACTTAGGATACAAAGTTTTTGTTCCATTGTCACAAACGTTTGTTTAAATTTTTCACCCATTTTAGAGAACATCTTTCTCAAAGTAAATTTGTACACATACAACTTACACTTACTCACAAAGTTACTCCCAAAAACAGCCCTAATTATTATTATACTAAACAGTAAACAGCAAAAAAAACACATGAAATCCCAGATTAGATCAAATTTCAATGTACAGTCCTTTATTTTAAAGGATAGCAAAACTGTTTGTTACTTAAGTGTGTCCGATCAATTACAAGCTTGCCCATAAGCTAACATAAACTAACATAAATTTCCCATAAACTGTCATAAATAGTCTACTTCAATGGCTGGAAACTAAACATTCAGGATAAATCCTGTCAAAGGTCAATCCCAGTGGTGCAGCGTGGCAATATGGTGGATATGACTCACCCTACTAGGACCAGTCGGACCATCCGGCAGCCGATCCAACCGAAGCCGAACTAGAGGACGTCTCCTGTAACTGTTTCTTAAAAATAACCTATTACAGGGTGTCCACAAAAATTTCATAATAATTTTTCCTGACTTCCCCTGGCCTTTCCTGCACACCAGCCACTAATTTTCCTGACCCACAAACTTTTTATGAACAATTATTGGCAAAAATGTCATAACAATACTGTATAATGTTACATGTTGTACTGCATAAATAACCACTTTGCCTATGACACAAACAAGTTTTTGTACTTCATTGTATGAACACTAATCTATATAAATACAATTTTAGATTATTTCTAAAGAAAAGATTTTGCGATTCATTAAATTACGGGTGCATCAATTTACCAGTACAGTAACCTGTTTTCGATGGTCAATGCATGCTTCATAAGGATTTAGGCTACGGTACAAAGATTTTGAACCTCACTAAGGATCAACACTTATTAAGAGGGTTTTAGTCTTCCCATTATTTATAATAGACGATTCTTGTTTGGATTTTCAATGTTGCAAGCATGGCAGTTAGTTTCACTGAACAGTGCAAATACAACTATATGTCATTTCCATTCTTGTTAATTTCTTAATATGTGAGGTACCAGTAGGCCTATATCAAATTTAAATTTTAATTTAGGGTTGAATATCCCTAGTGTGAAGGAATCAAAAACAAGGAAGGAAAAAGGAAGCCCAGCTACCTCCTTTCCATCACTACTTTTCTCCCCATTTTATTTGTCTTTCCTTGATCTTTAGCCTATTTATTTTAAATTTATTTAAAGTACAAATTAATTAAAAGTTTACAATTGTCTTTTTTTATACAGATACTCTTTAAAATTTTAGGTACATTCTTTTTATCACAACATTTTTCTAGATTTAGAATCAGGTAACAACATTGTGTTAAAAGGTGGTACATTTGTTACATATTCCAATTAAAGTCACCACTTTTTAATAAACTGTAAAATTTGGAGATAACATAGCGGTCAAAAGGAGGAATTTTTGAGGACTTATAGGATCAGTTGACAACCTGAGGTGGGACTATACCAAGTATCAAGTAATAAATAGTCAAGTTCATCAAATAATTTAATCCGTACATTTACCTATAGGCTACCCTTTTTGAAAACTCACCAATCCACAGGATTGTGTGCATGTTGCAGAAGATATGGGGACTTTGAATGGATCAATCTGTTTGTGTGTTTCGGCTTTGCTTCTGGCTCTGTGCTTGTGGCCATTTTCGTCGCAAAATCTCGGTCGTGAGAAGAGTAAAACCTGTGAACAACCAGACTTTTGAGAAAAACTAATAAACGAGAGGAAAGTCTTCACCTACAATCCATTACAACCCGGGGAAAGGAATAAAACACACCTAATATAAGAAAATTGTAGGCCTACTGTAAGACAATAGCCATATATTGTCTATATTATAAGTAATAATAATTCTTTTATTGCCATAATACAATTATTTACAACTGTGTAGCAAAGGTCAAGAGAAAAAAAAACATTGGTTCACTTTGAAGGAAATGCAATAAAACAAAGACTTAATCTCCTCCAGAGCCCAACGCCACCCTGCTGGACAACCTGGATCTCGCCCCAGGACGCCCCCAAGAGCAAAGGAACCCCTACCATGAGCGAACCATAAACTCACCCATGGTGTAGAACTCCCCCTGAACCAGAAACCGCCTGAGACTAGCTCTGAATCTCTTCCAATCTCTCTCCCTCCGAATACCGTCAGGGAGATTCTTCAAGAATTTCGCACCTGCTTGGGAAGGCAGGTTCATTGCGGTTCTGGACCTATTTTGTGATAGCCTGTACACATCTCTACCCCGTGTTGGGTAGTCATGAACTTGTGCACCTTGGAGAGGTGAGCACTTCAGTTTGCAGAAAGAAATGATTTCAAATATGTACAGGCTAGCCAGAGTTAGAATTCCCATCTCCCTGAAGATATTCCTGCATGACTCTCTGTACTGCAGCTTTGCCATTATCCAAACGGCTTTCTTTTGAAGACGGAACAACCTGAGGAAGTCCGCTTCCGCGCACCCACCCCATATAGCGATGCCATATGACAAGTGAGGATACACCAAGCCGAAATATGCAATTCTAAGCACATGATCGGGGCTATACCTTGATAGAATTCTCAAGGCGTAAACCCCGGAAGATGCCTTGGCGCAGATGCCATCAATATGGTAGTGCCACGAGAGTCCACGGTCAAGAGTGATTCCAAGGAACTTCGTGGCATCGACGAGCTCAATGACGGTGTCATCGATCATGACAGTTACGTCAGTTTCAGAAACCTCACGCCTTGAATAGCATATCCAATTGGTTTTTTGTGGGTTGATTTTCAAGTTGTTTTTGGAAAAATACTGAACGCAAGAATTCAGCTGAATGAATGTTTCAATTTCCAGATTTGGACCAGATTTTGCGCTGCAACAAAGAGTCGTATCATCTGTGTATTGAACTAATTTGCCAGATCCCATCGCAGATGGAAGATTGTTAACGTAAATCAAAAAAAGAAGGGGCCCAAGTATTGATCCCTGCAGGACACCATACCTCTGGACGGTGCTTTACGAAAACTGATTGACGATCTGGACTTTTTGTGATCTGTTTGCAAGGTGTGACTGGATCCACATTTGAGGGATTCCACGGACTCCGTAGTGGTGCAGCTTCGAAACCAAATGACAGTGATCAACACAGTCAAACGCTTTCGATAGGTCAAGAAAGACGCTTAGTGTTCTATGCTGCCTGTCTACGTTTTCAACTATTTCAGTGACAAGACTGTTGATTGCATCCGTTGTCGACATACCTTGCCTAAAGCCAAATTGGTCCTTGAAGAGGATGTTGTGAATTTGAAGAAATTGAGTCAAACGGTTCAAGAACAGTTTTTCAAAAATTTTGCTAAAGACTGGAAGGATCGAGATTGGGCGATAGTTGCTTGCCAAGTGTGGGTCTCCCTTTTTGAAAATCGGCATGATTTTCGAGTGTTTCAGGTCAGTCGGAAACACTCCGCTCTCAAATTAAATGTTGACTAGGTTTGTCAACGGGCTTAGCAGGTGGTGAGAGCACTGCTTAATAAGCCACACTGACACTCCAATGACATCTGTTGATGTTTTGCCGGGCAGCCTCCTTATGACATCTGCCACCTCTTCCTCCGTTGTGGGGGTCAGGACCATGGACGCCAAGGGACTGTCAGTGCCTTCGAATCCTCGGCATGTTGCGCGACCTCGGCAATTCCGGGGTCCGCAACCTCACTGAAGAACTTATTGAAAAGCTCTGCAACTTCCAAGGGTTCTTTAAATTCAACATCATTGATTTTGAGCTGGATATTTTTTGGAGGGTTTTTTGACTTAGGATTGTTGATAACATTCCAGGCTGTTTTAGAAATGTTGTTGCTTTCTTTGAGTTTTTTATTGGTGTCATATGATTTTGCGGCACGAATGAGCTTTTTGTAAATTCTTTTGTAGTCACGGAAAAAGGAATTGAAATGTTCACAATTTGAGTTTCTAGCTGTGACGGCATGCTGTAGTAGTAGGCTATTATATCCTAAGTAGTCTAACTTACTGATTAATTTTGTAAGAGTAGTTCATCATAGATAAGACAGACTGGAATAGGCCATGACACAAACTTTTCATATGGCCTACTCTTTTGGAATTAGGCTACATCCCTAAGCTTCCTAAAAAGGAAGGTCAGTCTGCTAGGACCATACTTGGGAATAACGATTAGAAATTCTAACGATTAACGATAATCGTTAGTTTTTTCAACTAACTTCTAACTTATTCGTTAGTTTTTAAAAAGTACTGGAAATAACTTCTAATCAGTTAGAATCTAGTTAACGAATAGATTGATCTATTCGTTAGTAATTTTGGAGTTTAAGTCGTTAGTTTTTGAACGGGCAGAAGAATTTAAATACGAGTTTTTCACGCGACCGTAGAGGATTGGAGTGGCCGTGCCGGATGCTAGCGAGGGGTCAGCACCCTTGATGACAAACAATGCGGGGGGGTGGGGAAAGTCCAGTTGCTTTGGTATGCCGCCCCAGCCAATGGCAAGGCCGCAAGCACCGAGGGGTGGGGAGGGGGAATGTTTGGTGGTTTGTCATCCCCAAAACGTTGTCTTCAGTTGATGTTTATCTCTGTCAAGTTTCTAGCAATTCTGCGGTAGCAACATAGCTGTGATAAATAAATTAAGCTTTATTAGTGTTTAGTTGGTAAAATAATTTAGTTGTGTTGTTAAATTTTAGTGATAGTTAAGTAATATTTTAATAAGTTATTAAAGTGAATAGTTTTAATTTAGTAGATTATAAAAATATTTTTGAGATGGCGGGTGATATTCAGTGGCCAAACATATGTGACCTATTTAGTTGTGTTGTTAAATTTTAGTGATAGTTAAGTAATATTTTAATAAGTTATTAAAGTGAATAGTTTTAATTTAGTAGACTATAAAAATATTTTTGAGATGGCGGGTGATATTCAGTGGCCAAACATATGTGACCTATTTCAACAGATCGACAAAAATGAAAAGGGTGGAATCTCTTTCAAATGTTTATTAAGTTTACCGAAAACGAAATTAATTAAAGCATCAGTCTCCTTTTGAAATTTAACAAGTATTTTAAGTAAAGTAATGTGTAATGTGACAATGTGCAATATGTGAATGCGGTAACTATATGCAGTATGTGCAGCATTAATGTGAATATGACAATGTTAAATTATTAATAAACACAATTAGTTACCAAGATGTGTGCTTATTTCATTTCATACGATCCTTTAGAAAAACTGCCCAACAGCAAACTTTTCCGAATACTAACTTTAAAAACTAACTTTATTTTCTATCAGTTAGTTTTAACTAACTAATAACTTCTATCAGTTACTTTTTTAACTAACTAACTTATAACTTCTATCAGTTACTTTTTACGGGACTAACTAATAACTTTTAACTAGTAAGAATTTTTGACTAACTTTCCCAACTATGGCTAGGACTGATACAAAGTTGATTTATAAGGGCAGGGGCGTCACTAAGGGGGGGGTGGGGGGAGCCTCCCCCCCCCCTAGATCTTGGAAATCAAAAAAGTTGGGAATTTCCAGCCTGACAGTTGGGAAAAATTAATTGAAATTGAACATAGGCCCTAAATCATATAGAAAAAACTTGAACAGTTGAAACGACAATTTTCTTCTTGTATTTTGCAGTAGGCTAATAACAAAATTGAAATTACTATAATACAAAATTCCTACTAATCAAATTTCCCTACTCGTAGCTCTTAAAATTCCAACTATTGTTAAATCAATAACCTATAGTACAACTGGTCAAAATATATATTTAGTTACTTAATTTGAGCATTTGATAACATTAATGCTCTTTAATATTGTGTACTATTCAATTTGTGGTTGTTAGGATTCAATTCCAAAGAATGAAGATATAACGCATGCACAGACGTATGGCTCATAACACTTTCTGCATCCAGTGAAAGTGCATGGCAATTTTGGAATACCAAATTTCCCAACTCCTAAGGCAGTGCCGGACTGGCTGCTCTGTGGGCCCTCGGCAAAAATTTGTCGTTGGCCCCCCCCCCCCACTTGCGAATGTTTTACACCCAATGTAATATAAAAAACTTTTTCGAAACTCATCATTCTCTATACATTTATCATACATGTATTAATATTAACATAAGGCCATCGAAATAAAGAAAATAAGTACCCGTTGTCATTAGGAAATTAGATTATAAATATGGTAATGTGTGTATAATTTCATAGAGATAGATTTATTAAAGGCTATTTAAAAACAATAAGTCTATGTTAACATATTAATAGACAAAATGTTTATGTGTGTCAATTTCTTAGAAACACATACAAGATTATAATCTTAAAGACCATAATTATGATGTACATTGTATAAAACTAGTTTCTTCAAAAACATGAATATTTTCAAAAAACCTGTATACGATTATTTTTAAGTGCATAACATAACAATATTATTACATTATCAATATGTTGATTGTTGAATTTAGGCTATCTAACGGCAACATAAAGATGTGACCATGTCCCAAACCATGGTCAAAACTAACTAAACCACACTATTAACATTTTCTTAAGCTCTTCACTTAAGCAAGCTATTTCATTGATTATAGCCTCTCTATTTATGTTCTTAAACAAGTCCCTCTCGCAGTTTATCAGTAGAATTAAATTACTTAGAAGTTCTTGGTCCAAAGAATTTCTTAACTTATTTTTTACAATTTTAAGTTTTGAAAAAAACTCTTTCGCATGAAACCTGAGTGCATGGTATTGTAAGCAGGTATTTGTAAACAGAGTACAAATTGTTAAACAGGCCTGATTGAGATGACAGATTGTACAATATAGCAAAGGCACACGATAAACATTAGGCACACCGTAACTTCTCTTCGGTCTTGCATAGAGGTTTCTCGTCATCATTAGTAAGCAATTGATCATCAATGTTACTGGTACTATTTTTATTTAAAGAAAGCTTAAATTCATCGTAGTTTGCAGCAAACTGTTGCAGTTCCGTAATAAGTTTGGACTTGTCAACTTTTGTCACGCATGCTACAGTAGTTAATGCGTCAGACTCAGACTCAGCAATGTAATGATTGATGTTTCGCAATTGATTGAAGTTTTTAGGATCCAAAACAGCACAATCCTGTAATAAGTTCTCATTCTTTACAAAGCGTTCTTCAATGCTGTTTGCAGCACAATCTAAAATATTGAAGTACAGAGTTTTAAACTTTTGGGTAGGTGTCATGGAATCAGATTCATCCTCGGCAAGTTCTCCTGACATTTTCTTTTTTTTCCTCATTCTTTTTTCTGGAAAAGCCACTTCCATTTCTATATCTTCCATGTTTTCACTAATACATGAAGTATACATTTTACACTTTCTTAGTATATCATCAAAATGACTGTCTTCTCTCATTTCCCGGATTTGTTGAAATAAGCTTATGACCAATCTTCAAGCAACAGAATAATCCATTTTTTTTGTAAAAAAAAAAATGAAACTGGAGAAGTTACTTTGAAGAGATCTAAGATGACGAATGATGTAAATATATTTTCAAATTTAGTCCACTGACCAATGAGGACCATGATATGACTAAAAATAACTGATTTAGGCTCGGATTAATAACTCTACTTTCTTCTTATAGGCCTATGATCAACATATAAATTACGAGCAACCACATGTTTTTGTTTTGCTGCAGAAGAAATATTTTGACAGTTAGTTGTCTGCTGGTTTTAATCACAGCTGGTGTGCTTCTTTCGTTTTGATTTAGATTCAATGTTCATTAAATGGGCCAAATCGTACTTTGAGGGCTTTCCAAGGGTTTCTCGGTACATGCACAGATTTGAGACCCTTAAAAGGCACATCTACACGTTAAGGGCTTTCAAACAACATATAAAACATAAAAATTAAGCTAATAGTTTGGCCGAAATCTCGGTCACAAAAATCACCTTATTCTTTTAATAAAATGATGATTATTAAACTTTTCTATTTTGTAATAATTTGATTTATAGCCAATAGGCTTATCATTTAACCGTCGTGATTAAGATATTTTAGACCATTAGGCCCTGGCATGATGTGAGTTTTTAGTATAAGAGTTGTGTAAGACAAACTCTGAACCCAGAAATTAAATATTTATTGTAATATTTTAATACATATGCGATAAACTTACTTGTTGTTACTTCACATTCTAAGTTATCTTGAGAAGTTTGAGGCGGCTGTAGGCCTAAACTACTGGTACTGGCAAAGTATGAATCTAAAACCTTATTGGTTTTCTTTAACCTCCCGTTCCTTTTTAAGTTTTCGCTTAAAAGCACCACTTGTCCCTAGACTGTTTATTCATTGTAAGCAATCACACACAGCACACTATTTCACTAATGTATTGTCACTATTTCACTAAGCACTAAGCAATAGAATAAACCTATAAACTCTTGATCGTGAAGAAAAGAGAGCATCGGCAATAGATACAATGGCAATAGTAAACCTCTAATAAACACCATGCAGACGACAACCACGCGCCCACTGTTCGCGATCGGGACGACAACGCCTCACAGCTGATCCTGGTGGCAGTGGCATCTAAGCAGACAGCTCACGTGGTGATAACGAATAAACAAAGACAAAATGTGTTGCCTGTGCTAAACATGGACAAATGTGTGCTGTACAGTAATCTTATAATGTTCATTAGTCAAATTTATCAGCTATCTTATTGATAAATAAAAACAAAAATCTTATTTTCAAATAAAAATATTGTGGATTTAATTTTTAAGATTGAAAAAACTGTATTTAAATAATTTTGTATTTTTGAGGCCCGTGGGCCCCTTAGGGCCGTGGGCCCTCGGCATTTGCCGACCTGCCGACCTGGCCAGTCCGGCACTGTCCTAAGGTTTTAAGGGCGTGTGATCAAATATTACTTTTTAAATTAATTTGCACATTTTAAATTGAATGGTTTCAGTCGGGAAATTCCTGTCCGTGTCCGTATTTTACAAAGCAAAAAATGAGAAATCTCCGTATTTTCGGCAGTTTTCGGCCTTTTCCCAACTTTTTCAAAAAAGATACGATGGCTGATGATAGATTTTTAAAACATATTTTTGGATAATCTTGCTACAAAAATTTCAGGGCTAAATTATCTAGGACTGAAATTGTTTAATACCAATGTCAGGATCAAACTAGCCTAGTCACTATTTTCGCCAGAATAAATGTTTGCTTAAAGTGTAAATTGTATATGTTTAATATTTACAACTTGTAATTTTGTATTTGTAAATTACAAGTAGTCAGAACCCTTTAGTTTCAATCAAAATTCTTAGCTGATTAAAGGTCTGCTTGAATTAAAATTTAATTGCAAAAATTGCCTAAAAACTTACCATTTTGCTTTAAAAATCAAAAATTTTCCAGGGGAGGGCCCCCGGACCACCCTTTTGTTGGGGGATGTCCCATACCCCAAAATCCCCCGGTATCCTCCCCTCATGTGTATGTATTTACGTTCTTAGAATTATGGCAGCCCTAGAAATTCGGATCCAAGAGTTGGGAAATTCAAATTCAAGAGTTGGGAACATCAGGTGATCTCCCCCCCCTAGAATTTGCTCTTGTGACGCCACTGTATATGAGGCTCCCAGGATAGATTTTGGTCTACAGTCACTCCAAGGAAGTTGACATTATGGCGGGTCACAAGTTGGTCAGGTACCCTTTATATATACTAAATATTAAAGTTTTGGTCTTGCTCTCATTTAGAAGAAAACATTTAGCAGAAAAACATTCAGAGACTTTAGGAACACACTGTCTGACTTCATTTTCAAGAGGGAAAATATTTTTTTGACATTCAGGACAGTAGTATCATCTGCGTATTGACAATAGAAAAAAAGTGACTTCCGCCGAGAGTAGTTTGGTTACACCGACGTCCGTTTAAGAGGTGTCTGGATAAGAGGTAGTCTACTGTAACACCTTGTATCCTAGGTGAGGCTTTTCAAATAAGGTGTAGGCCCTACGCTAAACTAGGTTATTAACATAGTTGATAAGTTCTAAATGAATACGACGGTTTCAGTAGATTACCATGCAAAATTGAAGATTGAAAACAGATATAGCTCTATGTTAAATTGAAACATTTACAACTTACCTCTGATTACATATTTTTGCAACAACACAACAGTCAGAGATAGGTTGTTTGGGAAAAACGATACACTTAGAACATCTATGTTCACTTGATTTAGCTCGCCTAATAATACTAAGGATTATTTGGCTTTGAGTTATTCTTCCCGAAAACATAACATTAGTTGGCAATCAAATATTTGTTAAAAGACATACCACTAGAATTTAGGTTACACTTTGTAAGCCAGGGTCAACTTATTTTTCCTTGAGTTGAGACATTGGGGATTCGATTTGACAGTCATCTGTTTTCTGTTTTGCCAGTTCAGACATTGCACTGCAGGGAGGGCCTGCGTTATTTTTATCCATGTAACTGAGCAGTCTACCTTTATGACATGTTTATTATAGTTCCTCTTTAATTAAAGTATTAAATTTTTGACGTTACAACAAAAGTTATGGATACTAAAAATACCTCTCCTCTCAGTCTTTTATAACTATAACAATGTTCTTTTAATTCCACTGATGCATTCAATCTCACTGTAATTTAAATTTGTCTTTAAAATATGAAGCTCCTGTGCCGGTCAGCCCATGAGCCTTAAGACTAAGGCCTTGTTTGCACGACGACCAGACAGTAGGACCAAAGCCGTAGCCAGGAAATTTTTTCGGGGGGGGGGTTTGGACAGGGCCGGTGGGTGAATTTCCGGCTCGGCAAAAGTGGTGACCTTTTTTCGGCGCCTTTATCGTCATTTTTTACCCTTTTTAACTGTTTCCGGGCCCCTCTAAATTAGCTCGGGGGGTTTTTGGGGGGGGTTTCGACTATTTCGGGGGGTTTTTACCCCCCATTTACTACGTTTTCAATGCTATTCCTACTATTTCGGTGGGGGGTTCTGACCCCCTAACCCCCCCCATTGGCTACGGCCTTGAGTAAGATAGTAGAAAAAAATTCTTTTGTTCTCTTTTGTTTAAAGGTGTTACTGTCCACTGTACTGGGCGTCGTGTAAACAGGCCCTAAGTCGATTGAGAATCCCAATAAGTTCACTCAGCGACTCATTGGAAGTCTACATGTTTTTATTTATGCTGCTACATAGTGACCTCCTTCCCCAGATGGGGGGAGGTCTAATTAGTTTGGTAGTCTAAACTTTCACCCCCTGCTTCTCCTTACGGTAATTTCGCCTAGTTTAAAAAAATGTAGGGTAATGACATTTTTGGGTAATATCAAAATGTTGCATTTAAAAATTTGAATTCAATCCTCTGAGACTTCTACCTGCAACTGCAACTTGTAGTAATATAACTTGTAGTAATATAAAGGCGAAGTACGCCTTCTTACTCGATCATTTCAAAGATAACCTAATATATGACACTTATAATGAATATGATAAACATGATAAAAATATAATGAATATTTTTATTACGTTCATTATAACAATATTTATTATAATATTGATCATATTTATTATTTTAAACAAGATTTACTATAATGGAATTTAAGTTTGGAAAACTTAATTCATTTAATTAAGGGTCATAAAAAGCTTGTTTCATAATCAGACATGATAATTCTCCTTAAAGTTAAGATGTGTGAGCAACTGTAAGCATCAAATTGATACTAAAAGCAAATAGAACAACAATTTACTCAATAACTTGGCTACAGAATATTGGAAAGAAACATGCTCGTTAAGTCTATAATTAATAATAGTTTTACGAAAAGTACTTTCTCACGTCAATTACGGTACTTGAAAAACATTGATCTCAAACACTGCCGATAACGTGTATCAAGTTGGGTATTTGATCAAGCAACTCAAACTCTTAATAATTTATTAATATGTATAATTATTAAAAATTCGTAAAAATCGTAAAAATTAAAATATAATTATTTAGGGTTATTTTAAGATAATTTCTGAATTTTTTAGGGTCATTCAGGGCAATTTTAGCCGAATAATTTGGGTGAAATTGGTTGGTCATGATGGAGACACTAATCCGCAACCTAAACTTCATCCTAAACCCAGCAAAGTCTGTTGATAAGAAAAGAGAATGCTAATAATAATCAGTTTGCCTTACCTAACTCCCACTGCCTGTGGTACCAAAGCTTGTGCCTTGTGTCGTAAATCGTAGACCCTTTTCCGGTCTAAAGCAAGATCTATTAGCGTATTGGGTAGCCTAAATCATAGATGAAATACACCCAGCAGGGTATATTTTATCTATGCCTCAATCGAGCTAGGTGCAGGGCCGCACTGCAAATGCTTTTCAGTGTGGCCTTGCTAAGTGTCAGTATTATTATTTAATTTCCCTATGACTAGTCAACCTAAATTTTTGTCACAGCTGAGCTGGGGGTTGTTTCTAAACGGGGTTTACAGTTCCTAGCTACAATCTATCTCAGTGGTATCCACCGGTCTGACACTTAAATGGAGCCAAGTGGTAAGCTTATTGGAGCGGGTTAGTTCGATGCACTTTATTCAGATGGCGTTGTAAAAACATGACTTTCTTCTTCCTCACTGATTCAGCCAATCAGAACGACGATAACGATCTGCTAAATTCCCCCCTGATTTTCTGTCACGACGCGACGTGTGCACAATCATAACGAGTTGGAATTAATTTAAGTGTGGGAAAATACCTAAAGTACGTTTGCAGAAAGTTGTTCTAGTGTAAGTTGTTTCGCGAAATACTGTATTGCGTGATTCATGTTGTGCTTAAAGCTATTGATGGAAAATAAATACGTAGATGTTTACATAAAAGCACTTAATTTTTATATAAATAATTATTACTCTATGGCACAACAATGATCGGTAGGTAGTAGATCCACCACTATTACTCTATGCCACTACCGTTCACTTATTACAGGTTGGTAGATTACTCACCGATGATTGCGGCTGAACTTGCCCATTGTTAAACACGTTTAGAAACACCCTCCAGGGGGGTATTTCTGAATGGGTTTTACAATCCACTAGCTACAAACCGTCTCAATAAAGATACAACGGAGATTGCTTGTAGCTAGGGAATTGTGAAACTCGTTTAGGAACACCACTCTGGAGGTTGAAGGTTTCCGGTCATATGATGAAGACGTCTGTAGGGTTTTACAATCCACTAACCACAAGGTATCTCAGTAAAGATACAACGGAGGTAGCTAGTGATTAGGGGATCGTAAAACCCTTTTAGAAACACCCCCCCCCCCCAAGAGATAACCTGACTTATTATTCTTCTCTTTCCCTCTTCTCTGCAGACTTCTGGATCCTGAACCTGTCTGTGTCTGTCTCTCTCTCTCTCTCTCTCTCTCTCACTCTCTGTCTCACCGGTACCATTATCAGAGCCTTATCACTCAGCTAGCTATTATCGAGCACTGTTAAATGGTACAGAGAATTTAAAACGGAAACATATGTCGATTTAGTTGTAATTTTGCAAGTGTGTCAAAATAAAACTTGATATCCTGCATCAGTAAGCTAGATTAGAATGGTAAGTAGAATATTAAAAGTTACTACAGATCCAAGTTTGGTCAAATTTAGGTTTAGGCCTACCAGATATTCTGAGGCCAGCCCAGGACAGTCCCTACATGCAAAATCAAGAATAGATGAAGTTTGTTTTACTTATTTTCATCTCAAATATGGTTATTAGAGAAGCATCCCAGATAGCACAACAATGAAAAAATCACGTGAAAATAACGTTTTCTTTGAACATTTTTAACGTGATTTTCACGTGAAAAAAAGTAAATATCACGTTTATTTCGCGTGAAAATATAGTGAAAATGTCACAACTTTGGCCGTGTTTTTCACGTGAAAAAAATACGTGAAAATTACGTTTTCATTTCACGTTATTTGTATATATTGTACATTTTTCACGCAAAAATCACGTTTCTATTTCACTTTATTTTATCATTTTTAACATTTTCACGTAAAAATTACATTTTAATTTTGTTTTATTTTCACATAGTGTACATTTTTATGTAAAAATTACGTTTTAATTTCGTTATGTTTTTCACATATTTGAAATTTTTTGGTTAAAATTACGTTTTATACACCTTATACCTTCACCATCTTTAACACTTTTTACATAAAAACATTTTTGTTAATTTTATGTTCAAATAACTACTTCAAAAAAATGTTAGCATGAATAGCATATTTTTATTCAAACTCATTAAAAAAACTTAAAAGTCAACATATTTGAATTCTGTGATATTTAACAATAAAAATGTTGTAAAATTTACAAATTACTACTAGGCCTTATAACCAAGGAATAATACTGAAAAAGTATTACACCAAACACTATGTTGTTTTAAAGAGATTGTATATAAATATTATCAATTATTATCGTTATTATTACTATATATTATTTCAAAAAGTAGAACTAAATACCCATTAATCATGGTTTAATTTAATGCTAAGCACGAATAAAACCACGGAAAAAGGGGATTTTGTTCTACTTTTTGTAATAACCATAATATCCCTTATCAGTGAATCTGTCTGAAAAATATATATAATTTCAAACCATAATATCCCTTATCAGTGAATCTGTCTGCAATATATATATAATTTCAAAGTGAGCAGTTATTTTAACTTATTCTTGACTAATTAAGGCCTTGTGAAATAAATAGAACGATGATTGAATAAATTTATGTATTGACATGAAAAATGTTAAAAAATTAACATATACTCAATACAGTATCGGCTAAGTTTTTTTTTATTAAACCTTAATAGGCCAACACAACATTAGTTTGTACGCTTCCTCATGTTCCATTTTCAACTCCATCTTCCACAAAATCTTGCTTCCTGTAAATCAAAACAAATCCAATTAATATTATAAAGCAAACTAATATCATAATCAAAATTTACTGGGAGACTACACTGTAAAAATATTTTTACTTTGGTCTATCAAGAAAAGCCATGCAAACTCGGTATAGCAGGCAGGAGGTTACTGGGTCAGTGAATTAATAATTACTGTTTTATGGGGAATAAAGGCAGGAAATAGAGAAATAATAGTATATTTCACTATTAGTCTTGATGTGAAATGGTACTTTAGTGATGAGTTGTGAACAATACATCTCATTATGATGCAAATAAGTAACCAAACTTATAAAAAATCATCCAAAATTTCATAATTTAGTCATTTCTCTATAAGAAAACACAATAGGGCTGAACTGTCTATTTTACTTTAGAGCCAGCTGGTTGAACTGTCAAAACCGGAACTTCGTTTGTTTGGGTACGGAAATGCAAAGTTTGGGTAACAAAAATCCGCTGATCATTATTTGTTTTGATGTAAGGAAGTCGAGGGTTTTCGTAGATTTCAGCTGTACGGTAACGGGCAATCTTTGTATACAGAGTGATGAAAAATGCTTTCTGAGGTCATAAAAACGTTAAATAAGTTTAAACTGTTTTATTGCAATCAAATATATGGTAATGCTATAATAAGGAACTTAAAGTTTCACCTAAATTTATTTTGAATTGCTGTTTTAGTAAGTAGACTTCCTGGCAGGTTATCTGTGTTAGTTAACACTGGGTTTGCAATTTATCGTGGCCTATTTATATCCAATTCACATTTATAGTTTTTCACTCCAGGAAGAAAGCTTGTAGTTACAATACATGCTTGCTTACCTACATTAGGCCTAAATGCAAATTAGTTAAAAATTAGCAAAAATGTCTAAATACCAAGAATATTTGCTACCTAACATTATTTGTCAACCTCGGAACATCATATCGTCCAAGAGAAAACAAACCTTTGTATCATTATACCATAGTTTTTTTAAATTCCTTACACACCACATGAGAATTTCTGCAGATTGATGAAACATCCAAATGAAAATAATCTTTAGTGTAACATCGATTAAAAAATTAGAGCCAATAAGTAATCTGAAGAATGTTATGGAGTTTTCCGTGCGCTGATCATAAAACATCATAAAAAATATAAGACAAAAAGGAATCCTAAGACACCCACAGAAAGCAATACTAAAAACCTACCTGAATTTTTTCTCCTTAAGTAAGTTGTGTTTTGAAGCCAATTCATAGACTGGATCGATTCTCACAATTTCTCCAAAAAGCCTAGAAACTTGTAATCTTTTCTTGGTGTTAAAAATGTAACAGCAAGCTCCTTCCTAAAAGAAACACAAAAAAACATAAAATTACAAAATAATCAAACAATATTAAATTGCAGATAAACAAATGTAAATTGCTTGAAGGCTACTTCAATATTTAAAAAGTTAAGTTGGCTAAGGTGCTCATTACCAACGTTTCCGAATAGGCGGGTGCAGTTTTCCAAGCGGTCTAAATTTTATTGGAAATAGGCTATCAATCTGAAACTTTTATACGTCTGTAACCGAAATTAAGATTATTCAATTTCATCGAGAACAAATCAAAACGCTCTAAAAAACATCAATATCTAACCTAAATAAACAAAATAATGTAATCAAATGCATTAAGGTGGAGTCTGATAAGGTCTCACCAGATGGGCCTACTCAATCAGAGTAGCCTACCTATATTTAAGTTAGGCCTTTGATAAGTGCTAGTGACGGGCAAAAATAAACAGTAGAAGTAAAATAGGTAATATGCTTTAGCAGAACGAAATATAATCAGAGGTTATGCAGTTGGTGCGTTTCATCTTGAGCTTAGGCCTATTCCGTTGCCGAAGCTGTCAAACATTATTTATTTATTCTTAATGATCTGGGGCACTAAATAATGAAAAAGTTAATCTCAACAAATATTAAATGTGATTAAATACAAATTACAGTAAATAGGTATATAGACAGCTATTAAAAAATGTTAACATATCAGGTTAACTTTAGGTATCAGCTATAGTGTTCTGAACATATTCACTCCACTCCAACCGCTTCAGGTGTAGGCCTAAACGGTTCCCATAGCTCAAGATAAAACGCCCAAACTGTATCCAACAAGAAGTTCAAAATTTAGTAATAAAGCTGAGGCTTAGGAGTTAGGGGGTACGAGTTTCATAGCCTATCTGATCTTCTGCCGTTTGTTCCTATGGCAGACGATTCAACATCTGATTTTCTAAGAAACAATATCGAACGCTCTACCAATAGTCGAAGTTCAATGTACTGTCTGTTGGTCAGAACTTAACACCTGTCTTTGATATCGATTGATTTGTTACTTTACGAAAATATGTTTATCGACAGTATTTTAGTACAAGATGGCAGATGATGAGAAATAAGGTAGTAAGTTGTGTTTAGTTAGTTAATTATAGGCCTAGTAGCGTTTTAATTTAGTTATTATATTATTAGGCGTATGTTTAATATAATTTTAGTTTTATTATATTTACGTTTGGTATGACTTGTTGTTTGTGAGAGAATCGAATGATATAGGCCTAGATATAATTGACAATGGTTTCGGTATTTGTTTGTTATTGAAGTTTCTTCACTAGCCCACTGATGGTTGTTTGTTAAAACAGTACATCAGTTAGTTGAGTTAAACATGATAGGTTGATAGTTAATATCGGATAACCGAAATCTGAACTGAGTACCCAAAACAGAACTGATCTTTGCCCATGTTAAATCCAATTGAGAAGTTCAGTTATCAAACCTATAATAAGCATTTAAGGTAAACAATCGACAATCAACATAAACCTAGAAGATCAGATATGAAACTCGTACTGAATTATCACATGGGAGTGTTTTGAAAAGGCTAGGAGAGTTGTTATGATATGCATAATTACCAAATTTGTATCAACTAATCAGAAAAACTATAATGGAATGCTGAAAGTTGAGGTTAGGTTATCTTGATTTCACAATAGATGACTAAATAAATATCCAAAGTATAAACTTACCAAGAACGATGAAAGCCCGTAGTAGGGTTAACTCATTGTTCGCAGTTACTTGAAGACCGCAATTAAGTCTAAACTTCCACTTTAAAACCTTAAAAGCCGTTGTTATGACTTTAACTGAAACTGAGGCCAACGGCGTCTCACTCCTCACTCCACACTCAGGCTCCAGTTCAGTCCACCGCACCGCACCGGTTTGTGCCGCGGCGTCGTCTGAGGGGAGGTTTGTCTTGACACAATTCACGATTTATGGCCCATATTATTTTGGCAGGGTGATTTAATTTTTTTTATAATTTGAAATAAATAGCTTTTATTGTGTCAGGCACTTTTTTAAATAGTAAACTATTTTAAAACATAATAAGTATAACGAATAACAATTTAACAAATAGTATAATAATTTTATATAAATAATTCATAACATAATTATTTATAAATCCATTAAATTTTTAAAAATTATTTGTTATATTTTTGAATTTTAGTTTGGACTAAATAAACGATTACTGTAGAATTTGTGTATTTTACGAGGATGATAGTTTTTTATAAGCGCACAAGATTAATCAAAACGTATAAAAATCGAAATGAAGAAACAAGAAAATAAAAAAATATAAAAAAGTTATATTTGTTATTTCATTTGATTATACTTTTGATTCATATTTTTCCCGTGAAAATAACGTTTTTAATTTCACTACATTTTTCACTTTAAATTTTTTCATCATATTCACGTAAAAAATATGTTTTGCTTTTTACTTTTACGTTTTTTTACTTTTTTCACGTGAAAATAACGTTATTTTTACAATGTGTGCTGACTGGGATGCATAAGGAGTGTTTAAACTGAATAACCAGGATATGGTTAGTAAATAAAATTAATCTGTATAATACACTAGAAATATCAACAAACATAAATATTTTCTGCGAATGTACATGTGTTGATTCATCAAACTGCGATTGAAATGTTCTGGAACAACACCCAGGTAGAAACTTCAAAACAACATGTTCTGCAAATGGTACGGAATGATCGGAAATGTTTTTCTTCCGGAACTGCTTAGAGAGCACACCTCTAATTACACAGATTACAATTAAAAAGATGTCTGCTAACTGCAGGATTGCCCACTTGAGTTCTTTCAATGCCAAATTCATCATGACGTTCACAAAAACCTGTAAAAACTTGTATTTACACTCAAGAATCCAGTTGAAATTTATCGTTAATTTGGGGGAAAATTTTATATCTCTGTATAAATTATGAAACCCCTGGACAAGTAGCAGCCCTGGACCGGACAATGGAAAAAAGCCTGAAACCCTGGACTGTCCGGGGAAGGGTCGCCGGAATTGTACCCCCCGGATTTGTACCCCCCAGAAAAAACGCTACATCATTTTGACGTCACAGGACGGGGGGTACAATTCCGGTCGTGAACTTTTAGGAGGGATAAATTATCATGTATTTGAATTAACTGACATTTCACGATTGGCTGAACAGTTGCATAATTGATATAAATCCAATTAAACCTGGCTTCTTAAGTCCGACCCCGGAATTGTACCCCCCGGATTTGTACCCCCCGTCACCAAATCCTCAAGTCCTACCCCGGATTTGTCCCCCCCGGATTTGTACCCCCCGTGGTCAAATTCTTAAGTCCGACCCCGGAATTTTACCCCCCGGATTTGTACCCCCCGTGGCCAAATCCTTAAGTCCTACCCCGGATTTGTACCCCCCGGATTTGTACCCCCCGTGGTCAAATTCTTAAGTACGACCCTGAAATCGTACCCCCCGTGGCCATATCCTAAGTCCTACCCCGGATTTGTACCCCCTGTGCTCAAATCCATTTTGACCGACCATGGAAATATACCGGGTCAATATTCATTGTTGTTGTTGACTTTTTTAATTAGTTCTCATAAATCAACGGCTGTTCGTTAAATTATTACCTAATATTATCCTACGAATATGTCTTATTATTATTAGTGTTATTATTATTATTATATTGTGTAGTCTTATTCATCATTAAGTGGGCTAGAAAATCTGTCAATAATACTTGATGAAAGTATTGGATAAAAGATTGTTTTGAATAACTGTATTCATAAAAAAATTTTTAGTTTGATTATACATGTTTCACGTGTATTGACTCGTATTCCGTTGGACTGTTTGCCATGAAACTTGGTACAAATATGTAAAATGTCACGGATAAGGTTTTTAAGCCATCTATTTCGTCCTAACTCATTGGATTCCTTCCCAGAGTCCAAAGGGTCAACTATATTATTAAAAGAATTTCTGAGATTTTTTACAGAGCAAATCGACCCCTACAAATTAATTTTTCTGCACGTATTTGGTATAAAATCAAAGCTATTATTATAGATGTGCCTTTTGCGGGTTTGGAAAATATCCCATTACACACAGGAGGCTTTTGAAATTTCAGCAAAAGTGCTACTATCTGTGTTAGAACCTGTGAACATTCTCCAATTCACATTTGTTTTTAACAAAACAGATGATCAAGATATGAAATAGTTCCATATGGACACACCACAGAATGCAGTGCTAGCAAAAGTCAGTTAACAATCATCCACATTATGATTTTTATTTCTTAAAATATTGAGTTTTTTAAAGACAACTGTAAATAAGGAAGAGTATTTGCCCTATTGAAACTAAGACCAACTGGCTGTAATCATATCAGTTTACTGCAAACTTAAAAAGGAACATAAGTAACTTAGGAGGTGCTCTGGAAAAGGGATTTTCTAACAAACTATGACAGTTGCATTGATACATGTTTCAACACGATGAATGATTGAATGTTTAAAGTTTTAAAATATTAGTTGATTATTAACCTGAAAAATTCAATAGTTAAAAGACATTTTAAGTTTAAATTTTGTAAATGAACTTGGAATGCGAAAGATATTGAGATGTTAAGGGTTGACCTGCCCATTTAACTCAAATTTGAAATGTTTCAATGACAATATGCCTACTTAATGAAGGCATTTGAAGGGGTCCCCCGTAAAACGTTCTAAATGAAAAAAACCTAGTTTTGAGTAATCAAGGGTTGAAAGTTGAATTCTAAAATTTACGGTTTTTTTAAGGTTAGAACTAACAATCAGGTATAATCTTTTAACACCCTATTTATAACATCATAATGTAGCATTATATTGAATTTGTACTTGCCATCAAGCATTTTAAAACATTTTACGTGTTTTTTTAGGGGTTATAACGTTCTAAATGACTGGCGCTTGGAACGTTTTCTGACGGACTGCTCTTCTACTTTGGAACAGGGCCGGCGACAGGGGGGGGGCAGGGGGGCAAATGCATAGGGGCCCGGGCTCGCAGAGGGCCCAGGAACACAAAATACCCCCGTCGCAGCTAACCTGCGTACTCAGCGAATTTCCAATAAAAAACTAATCAATTATTAGAAAAAAACATATAAAAAGTGATAAATTCAAGTATTAAAATAAAACGCAATAGTTTATTTTGCATTGTCATTATCAAAAATACTAATAAATAAGTTTAATTAGAAATATATAATATATTTCTTTTGAATAAATAGGCAACATTGTTATTTTTTTCTCATACAAATACAAAATCCTATTAAAAGTACTTTTGATAAACTCGTGAAAAACTCCGTAGGTTCCGTTGGTCAACATTCTGCTGCCCTGATACTAAAAAAGATGGCAAAAAACGTTGGACTTGAAGACCAGTGGACTTAAAGCAACGACTCATGATACCAAATTGTTGTTTTTTTTTTAAAAGCTGAATCCAATGGTGACAACAACAATTTGATTACTTTAATTTTTCAATTTGAAAAAGCCAAAAAACCCATTATTTGGGGTAAAAGTAGCATTTAGTTCCAACTACCGTCCAATATCACTCCTTCCTGCAATTTCAAAAATCTATGAGAAGGTGGCGTACAACCGGCTCAGCACTTTTTTGGAATCAAATTCACTCTTTTTTCAACGGCAATCCGGTTTCAGGAAGGGACTGTCAACAAAGTCTGCATTGTCACTGACTGTCTGGACACCCTGGATGGTGGGGGCAGCATGGTCGGATGCTTTGCTGATTTATCCAAGGCGTTCGACTGTGTTGACCCTGCCATCCTGTCCGAAAAAATGGCCTGCCTCGGGGTGTGCGGCACAGCCCTCAAATGGCTGGAGTCGTACATGCTGGGCAGGAAACAAATCACTGAAATAAACGTTTTCCAAAAATCCGGTGTTAAATCCTCTGTTCTTTCTAATGTGCATGAGGTTAGGAATGATGTGCCCCAGGGCTCGATTCTGGGGCCCCTCCTTTTCCTCATGTACATTAATGACATTTAAGACCATTTCTCCACCGAAGATCTGATCATCTATGCCGATGACACCCACCCTCCTCTCAAGAAACAAAAATCAAACTGCTCTGGAAATAGAATCCTTCATTAAAGTAAATGATTTGGCTCAATATTTTTCCGACAACAAACTTTCTCTCAATGCAGAAAAGACCAATTATTTGTATTTTCAAACTAAACAAAGACAGCTCTCTTCTTCCACAAAATATCCCCACTTAGCAGTCGGGGATACCGTTCTGACAGGTCTGAGTTCTTCCAAATTTCTTGGGGTGATTTTGGACGATAGTCTGAGTTGGAATGAACATGTCAAACATCTTTGCACCAAGCTCTTGGCAGGTCTGCTTGTCCTCAGACAAATCTCCACTTTTGCCAACTGTTCTCTCTCTAAATTAGTTTACCATAGCATTATTGAATCTCACATAAATTATTCAATAGTACTATGGGGAATGTCATCCAAACTTAACTTAGATTCAGTTTTTAAAATTCAAAAGAGAGCCATCAGGTATATTCTCAGACTAAAACCTAGAGATCATTGTTCAGACGCCTTTAAAGAATTAAGGATTATGACTGTTCCATGCCTTTTCATTTTTGAGACTATTATGTATGTTAAGTTATCAGACCAACCTTTTCTGGATCCACCCCTGATTCATACAACACTAGATTTAGAAACAATACAACTGCTGTAACACATAATTTGTCACTGTTTGAGAGAAAACCTAGCTTCATTGGATTGAAATTTTTCCAAAACCTGCCAGTAGATATTAAGTCAATTCAACAAACTAACAAATTCAAACTTGCTCTGAAGCAGTTTTTAATTTCAAACTGTTTTTAAACCAGTGAAGATTTTCTACCTGGTTACGTAACCCAATCCTGATCCATTTCATTATGGAACCTAACCTAACCTTAACCTAAATCCTAAACTATCCAAGAGAAGACATGTAGCCCAAGATTTAATCGAATGACGGATTCCATGCCTCAGTGAGGTCAACGGAATGACGACGAAGGTAACAGGTAATAGGTAACAGGTTACCCCACTTTGGATGTGTCGATCTTGCCGGTTTACGAACTCATCCAAGAGAACCTAGTTTTACATGTGTGTACAACATTTTGCCACCATCGGACAATTTTTACGAGAGTTATCGTGCTAACAGACACTCAAAAATGAAAATTAAATTCCCCATATAAGCCCATGTTAACTTTTAAAACAAATTGTGATTTTTGGAGGTTACAATGCATTTCCGCGATAAACTCACTTGATATCCAGAAAGTAGACATAAAAAGCTATCAATTGATATAAAAATAAATATGATTGCTGAAGTTACCCAGAACGGATATTTTTGTCCATTCTGTAAAAACGACGGTAATAGCTTATTTCTAAGGAAATTCGCTAAAATGGGCCCGAAATGACTAAAAAAGGGCCCAAAAGCATACAAAACAGGTAAAAAAGGTCGCCAGGTCTGAGGGCCCGGGGTTGAAGATTGCACAGGGGCCCGAAAATCCTGTCGCCGGGCCTGCTTTGGAAGAAAACATGAGGGAGAGTACGAATACGAAACATGAGGGAGAGTACGAGGGAGAGTAGAAACAAAAATAAAACTGAATATAAAACAATTTTATTGATGTAAAAGTACAAAAACGTAATGTTGTTAATAAAACGTGATACGTCTTGCTAAAAGTTATCCACATGTGGTGCTTAAAACGTTATTCTACCCACCTCTTTTGGGGGCAATTTCCAGGCCTTGGCTTCTTATTTTTTTTAAATATAGGGTAATCAAACTTTTCTATATTCAATCCTGGTCTTATCCTTCCACTTTCCAATAGTTACTTCACTTCTTTTATTTTTATTTACGCGATTTTGGTCCTTGGGTGACAGCGCAACGACCGGCGGGGATTCCATCTTTCGGCGAATAGAACGTTATTCCCCAGAAAGTCCGTGCAGTCTTGCGAAGCACACTAACTTTGACAGGCGAAATCAGGGCTACCAACTCAAATATCTTCAAAACTAAATATACCAGGTGTAGCTCATGTCCTGGGGAACCTTTTTCACTAAATATCTCCGATTTTGAAATTTTGTCGCTTAGAACGTTTTACGGTGGACCCCTTCATTTCATAGAAATTTATGTTATTTGCTTAGGTAAAAATTTGCCAAACATGTCTTTACAATGCGTAACAAAAAAGCGGGTCAGTTTGAAAATTTAATTCCTTGGCCATTATGAGAGTCGAATAATTTGTTTTTACGGTGAATGGCTATTTAAAAAAATGTTATTTAGATATTAGTTCATAAGTAGATTAAAATTATTATGATATGAAACCAGTGATTGAAGTAAAACTTTTTAACCTTATTACAATAATCCTCTAGTTATAAAAGACAAAATAAATCAGATTACAAATCACAATTTATAGAGCAATAAACTTGCAATCTTGAGGAACATAAAAAATAAATAAATCATAAATTTGAGTCATATTATATAGTAAGATAATATTAGGTGTTAATTAATTTTTCCTTGGAATCAAGTTAATTTCAGTGTTAATCAGACGGTATCACAAATAAATTTGCAAAATATTGGGTACAACACCTCCAACAAATAAATGTTTTTGTATGTACAATCCAATTTCAAGAAATGATAAGCTGTATGAAGTAAAGGAGTGTTTCAATTTTACTCATTAATTAGATTAATGTCGTAGCTTCGCTTGCAATGTTCATTCCGGTCAGCTATTTTACTTGTAATTTTATTCACCCTTAGGAATTAATTGTATTGATTAAACCAATAAAGGACTGTAGGGGGTATTTCCATGGTCGATCAGAATAGATTTCAGTATAGGGGGTACAAATCCGGGGTAGGACTTGAGCATTTGGCGACGGGGGGATACAAATCCGGGGCAGGGCTTGAGGATTTGCGATGGGGGGTACAAATCCAGGGGGTACAAATCCGGGGTAGGACTTGAGCATTTGGCGACGGGGGGTACAAATCCGGGGGGTGCAATTCCGGGGTCAGACTTAAGGAAAATAATTTAATTTCAAACCAATTAGGTGTTGATGATTTAATAATGTATTGGGGGGTACATTTCCAGTCGCGGGCTGTTTCTCGAGCGATTTAGGCCCCGCCTCCTGTGACGTCAAAATGACGTAGCATTTTTTGTGGGGGGTACAAATCGGGGGGGTACAAATCCGCTACCCCCCGGGGAAAACCAGGACGTCTGGTAACCCTACCAAAATAGGTCAAAAGGACCATTAATATCACATATCTTTTGTGTCATTTTTAATGGTGATGTGGCAGATTAAACATTTTTGTGGGCATGAGGTTTGCGCAAGAACGTGTAATGTACGAGTCAAATAACGAGGCCATTTTGGCTCCAGATTCAAAACGATGCTAGATTAGACATGACCTATACTTTTTACTCCTTCATCGAGAGTAAAAATGTTGTTGTAAACTTATTTGTCTAAGGTTCCGGCCAAATCATTAGGCGGGTGAGTGAATGCGCTGCTGGCGTTCAAAATATATTTTTGGCCAATCATTTACCCATCTGAAGTTGTAGACAGTTATGCTCTTTGTTTATGTTCTCCAAATCAGCTGAGTAAGTTCTCCAAACATTCCCAAGTAAATGTGCTTCTATCTGTTGGAAATATGTTCCAACTACTTAACTGTGTAGAGGAGCAGAGGTGCCTTTAACATCAAGTCATTTATACAGCTGGAGTTTCCATTTTTCACCACCCGCCTAATGATTTGGCCGGAACTTGAATCTAGTATTAAATGTGTTATTTTATTTATTTATTTATTTTTTTAGCGAATTTCCCCTATAGGGAAGAAGCTATTTCCGAAGGTCTCATGGTAAGACCTAAGCCCAAAACGATGATAACTTTTCTTTTTGGGGCCCCCAAAAGCAAAAACACCATTTGTTTAAATATATATAGGCCTATTTGTCTGTAAGCACGACAGTGCTCGCAAAAATGGTCCGAACGGAATGAAATTTGGCACAAGGCTGTAAAGTAGTAATTGAAGGGGTCCCCCGTAAAACTTTCTAAACTACAAAAAACTAGTTTAGAGTAATCAAGTGTTGAAAGTTGAATTCTAAAATTTATGGTTTTTTTTAAGGTTAGAACTTATAATCATGTATAATTTTTTAACACCCTATTTATAACATCATAATGTAGCCTTATATTGAATTTGTACTTGCCATTAACACATTCGCTGCGGGTGGGTCAGTACTGACCCATGACGGACTTTGCTGAGATGCAGGTGGGTCAGTACTGACCCACGGTGCCCCGGCCTTGTCAATGGCTCCGTGTGCACCACGCGTGTGGCGGAGATGGACCTGTACTGCATTGCTGCACTTTGTATGAAACAGTGCAACTTTGGGTGGTTCAGTTCCTGCGTCGCGCTTTTGCTCATGCGTCGCGGCTGGGTCAGTGCTTGTTTTATAGCTAGAATACTTTATAAAAATATAGTCAAGTTATGATGCATTTTATTCTGGTGTATTTGTACATACTGAATCACAATCACAATGACAACTTTGATTGATTGTAAACATTGAACAAAAACATAATAAAACATCTGTTTTAGAAAGGATATGAGAAAAACAAAGAAATAAGAATAAAATAATAACTATAATACAACACGCTCCTTTTTTCACAAAAAGTTCATTTGTATACAAGATAACCATTCAAATATCCTGGAGGCTTTCTGTTACAAAGTGGCTGTGGTGTTGCTGATTGCTGTCTTTCAGTAAATAAATCTACTGGCACAGCTTCAACATGTTTAGGGTCATTACTTTCAATCGGAGCTGCTTCTTTCATATGCACCCTATCTCTTCTGTATGGTGTTCCATTTACTTCTACTATATATGATCGATTGTTCATTTGGTTTTGTACAACTCCTTCACTCCATGGACTACTTTCTCCCTTCAATTTTTTTTAAATATTGTAATATCCACGGCTTTATATTTATTTTTGCTCGGCTGTTAATAATATTTATCTTTGTTAATACTTTAAATATCTATTTGATTGTTTCTCCTTGATTTATATGTATTTGTCTTAAAGAGTAAAGTGTATTTATTCTGCGTGTTTTTCAACAATATGTAGTGCATGATGACTCAGTGAAATGGTGGACTGGCATGTTAAAAAATTAATATAATATGTATAATAATGCTGCAATGTAATTGGGTGTGTGACTGTATTGTAGTATTTGCAATTAAATAAATAAATTAATTAATTAAACAAAAACAGGTTGACCAATGTCCAGTTCTTTTAAATTCTGACTCTTTTTATCTTTCGTTGTCTTAACTCTGGCTTTATTATAGGCAATTTTCTGAGGAACTTCTTCTATTATTTCTGGCCATAACATATTGTGAGTGAACGGGATTCCACACCTAGTTCGTCTTCCCATTAGTCTCTGTGCTGGACTGCTTCCTAGTTTATTAGGCGTGTTTCTATATGCAAGAAGTGCTTTGCCCCATAGCAGAACTAAGGGCGACAGTGTGACATTGTCGCAGAAAGAAGACAAGGCCTGCAGAAAGTTCAGCCTGACTGACTGGTTGTTTTTTTAATAGTGGCTGCAGAAAATCCTAAAGTAATAAGTCAATAAAATTATTTTTTGCTGTATTAAGTCGACGACAACATTATTTTCTGCAGAAAAATTCTCCTTTCTGCAAACTATAACGCTATAAAATGTCATGCATTTTAAAACGAAAACAGCCAAGTCGATAGTTGGTGCACCGATCTTGAAAAACTAAGTAGGCCTATTCCATAGAATAACCGAATCACCAAACGCGACACAATGTTATAGTAATAGGCGTATGCGAACCCCATTCGATTGTTTGAAAACTAATATCGATATGCGATCATATTAACCATTGACAGAATGCGAACTCGAATGTGCTGATGCGCGAAGTGCTACTGCAGAGATGACTATGCTACTGCGCATCGTCTGACAGCTGTCAGCTCACGATCTAACCCAAAGAACGATCTAACCTCAACGATGTTTTGTTTGTAATGGTTCTGTCCTTACGTTTGGGCTTATCAGTTTACGGTGATAAATATTTGACTTGGAAAACATTTTTATGATCGCCTGTTGTATAAAGTGATGGCTTCATAAGGTGAGCGATTAATTTGCTCAGTTTGTTCGGAGAAAATAATCTTAAAAATCTCAAAACTCATTATTTGAGAAATCATCCGTAATTGCTGGTCAAATACAAATCGGCCTCAAGCGAAAGCATAAGTGGCCGATAGTATTCGATCACTAGTATCCCAAAGTGATGTTTACGAGGTATAAGTTACTAAATTAAATATATTGGTAAATATTTAATTTTGATTGATGTAAACATTGAATATTTGACTTTTAAATATTAATATATAAACAAACATAAATCAGCCTAGGCCCTATGAATAATTTGACATTAGTAACCAAGACCAATTCAACTAATAGGAGTAGCTTTCTTTTGATAATTAATATAAAAACAAAGTAGCCTATGATTAATTTGCCAATAGTAGAAAAAAACTGAACTCATTGAAATTAGTCAATAATTTTGTGGAGCATTTGAATTTACTCTATTCTAATTTCTTACCTCAAAACTATTTTATGTGTACGTAGAAAAATTAAAATAACATTAAATGGAATTGTTTGTTTGTTTTTTAATCAAATTTTATAACAGTTCTTTTAAAAGTTTTTACAATTTATTGGTCTGGCAAATAAAAAAATAAGATTTATGATTTTTAGGCCTTCACACTGTTTGCTTTTTACTCTCTCCCCCCTATACATAGTATATGGAGAAAGTATTGTTTTCGTCAAAATTTTTGAATTTGAGTTGTTAGTGGATATATTCGTTTTAGTGCTCCCTGAATCCAAAAAAGTGGTTTTCGGCGTGGTGTGTGTGTGTGTGTGTGTGTGTGTATGTGTGTGTGTGTGTGTGTGTGTGTGTGTGCGTGCGTGCGTGCGTGCGTGCGTGCGTGCGTGCGTGCGTGCGTGTGCGCGCGCGTGTGTGTGCGCGCGCGTGCGCGTAAACAAAGCTAGAGACAACAACAGTGGTCCGATTTTCATGAAATTTGGCATGTAGGTATAATGCCATGGTATCTCCAGGCGTATTTTTCATTTTTTTGAATTTTTGTTTTTTAATGGTATCCACCCCATAAAAACCCATAAAAAATGACAAAAATCAAAGTTTCTCAAAAACGGCTCCAACGATTTTGATAAAAATTTCATGGTTTTTAGTGCTTAAGATGACAAACAAAATGACACCACCCGCATGTCTGTAAAAATTCAGGTTCAGAAGTTATGGGGGTTTAAGTGTTAAAAAATTCATATTTTCATATTTCACAAAATCTGTAATCTCTAAAGAAAATATACTTGCAACCATTAAATTTGACTTGAAAAACTAAATAATGTAGTTAGAATCATTAGTTTAAGTCAACTGGTTGCGGAGATAATTGATATTTTAGTTCGGCGGTAAACGCAGTACGTTGCCCAATGTTATTATTATGTCAAATATTTAAAAACCGATATCTCCGTTATTTACTAACCGATTTTGATAAAATTTGGTATATATTTGTGTGATAATTAATTGTTAATTTTTTTATTTCACTATAAATGTTTTCTGGTTTTAAATGAATTGAAGGGAGAAAGTATGTGTCAGTTTCCTGATACCGTTTATTAGGTTTAAATTATTATTATTTAACATGCTTTAAATATAAAATTGCTATTGTATTGTCTCAATTTTCTTAGAGGATTTACTTAGTATTTTGGACTCTAAGCAATTGAAAGATAATATTGTTGTTTCTCGAATTATTCTTACTCTAACATGTTTGAAATGTTAAGTTAGGTAATATAGTATTATTAAATTCAATTTAAATATATTACCATTTCTTATTTATTTCCGAATATTCACTTAAATTGTCACGCTTGCGGCCCATATCACACGCAGCTTGAACCGCACCGGGCTGCAGAAAAATTTGGGTTTTTTTCAAACCCCGTTGCAGAAAGGTTGAAAGCGTTCTGCTTTGGGGGTGCTTTGAAAACATCCTCCTTATTTTCCGTAGCTTTCTTGATTTTTTGTTTCGCTACCTTGACTGCTGATTCACAATCTCAATGACAACTTTGAATTGAACAAAAACATAATAAAACATCTGTTTTAGAAAGGATTGTTTTAGAAAGGATATTAGAAAAACAAAGAAATAAGAATAAAATAATAACTACAATACAACCCATTCCTCGGTACTATAGTCATGACACATGTGTGTTAGTTATATTATATCATTATTATGTATTAAATTATATCTTTAATAAATAGCTTAATTAAATAATATAAATATTTTTTGTGTGATTAGTGGATTTTTCAATTTTTTCCATTCTGATATTCCTTATGGGTCATTACTGACCCAAGGCTTTGACGACACCAAATGACATCATACATACATCCGGGGAATTTTTCCACCCGTGTAAACTTTTTTACCTTTATGTACACTTGCAAGTTTAGAAGGTAAGTTTATAGTGTAATACAACATTTTTTAGCGAATTTCCTTAAAGGAATAAGCTATTACGGTAGTACTCATGGTAAGACCTAAGTCCGAGACCGTGTTTATTTTTCATTTTGGGGTCCCCAGAAGCAAAAAACACCATTCGTTCGAATTTTTATATATATATCTATATATCTATACAGGGTGATTGAAAAGTCTGGGTACGGCTTAATATTTTGAAAAATAATAAACGTAGACCTACAAAACTTGGAATCAAGTTATAAGGCATATAAATCTATCTTAACACATATCCAGTGATCTGCTACCTCCTCAGGGGGGCGGCCCGCCAGGAGTCAGGAGAAAATCTTAAATGTATGCATAGGTTGATATGCACATCAAATTAAAGGTCTATTTTTGTAGAATACAACGCCGCAAACCGCACTCAAAAAGGTTGACCCAGTACAAAATGGCAGCTGTTCAAAGATTCAAATAAATACCAATTTCTTTGAATACAAACAATTTTTATCATTTTAATTTTTATCATTTTTTATATCATTTTAAAGAGCTTTTTAAGCAAAGAAGAATGCCGCAAACCGCATTCAAAAAGGACCATCCGTTAAAAAATTACGGTTGTTTAAAGATTTAATAAAAATTGGAGGGCTTACCCCCCAGACCCCCCGGTAAGCCCTCCCCTTGCAACTGTTCTAGATCCGCCACTGGAAATAATATTATTTTATAAGTCAAATTTTTTAATATCCAAGCTTACGTATTTCAAGTCGGCGTGGCTCTATCAATACAGGAAACATTAAACTGTGAGTAGAGATTAAATATCTCAGTTTGATCTCGATAATTATAATTGTGGGATAAAATTTCAGTCGTAAACTCAAAGATTTTGCTTTAAAATGCAAATTTTCAAGTATTGTAGACTCACAAATAAATTCTCTAGTCACACGCCTCTCTCTATGTATATGAAATAAACACAATTTTTATTTTAATGTTACATCCATGTACGCCGTACAACAAATACATGTTACTAAGATGACAGGAGACACATAACTAAGATGCAAAATAGAGCCGCGCCGACTTGAAATCCGTAAGCTTGGATATTACAAAATTTGACTTATAAAATAAAATTATTTCATACTTTTTAGAGCGTTTGAAATCGGTTGTTTTTTTACGAAAAAGAAATTATTTCATACTTTTTAGTGGAAATTGTTGTCTTTAATGTTTGATTTTGATTGATTCGGTAACAGAAAAGTTGTAGAATATCATTAATACTCCATTCCAGTTCACTTTGCTGATGACTTAATCACTTAACATATTACTAAACTGTACTTCTGTTGCTTAGCTCATTTTTCTGAAAGGTTAGAACAGTCAATTGTACCGCGAAGTCTCAGGAAATTGACAATTGGTTATAGCATTGACTTTATAGTTATAGATAAAAAACAGCTGACAAGAGAAAACATTGAAAGTCAAAAATTTTATCTCAATAATTTAAATTATTATTAATTATTGTAAAAGTATTTTTTGAAGCATGATTTATCAAGTAAATGCAACTAAATTCAGTGTTTTACAAAAATATCAATAAGTTTATCTCGTAAGTGAATTTTAATCAACAATTTTAAATGTACACCATATATAACCTAAAGAAACAGTTTTTTGTTTACATTTTTCTAGGCTCTGTAATATTTTTATAAACTGGATAAATTAAAAATGGCTTCAATATTTAAAAGGCAAAACATACCAGGAGATGGCAATTGCTTATTCAGATCTTTGAGTATTTTCCTATTTCAGTCCCAAAACCAATTTCATAAACTTAGATTTGATACAGTAGACCATATATATACAAACTGGAAAGAATATAAACATTTTATTTTATATAATGACCAACCAGAGGTTGATAAAGAGAAATATTGTGAAGAGATGAAAAAAGACGGAACCTATGAAACTAGTGTTGAATGTATGGCTATTTCTGATTTGTTTGAAATCAACATCAACATTTTTCATGAAACAAAACACTATAAAACTAGAATTATCCATTTGGATAAAAAACCAACAGTAATAACGAGATCATCTCATAAACTTACTGCTAATCTTCTTTTAACCGGCTTAGTATATTGTGGTCACTTTGAACTTTTGATTCCAAATGAAAGTATAGTCAGTAAAATTAATCAAAAGAATGAAATATATGATAAGATCAGTAATACTTGTATCCCTACAACAATGTCTAAAGAAGTTAAATGTAAGATTCATAAAGTAAAAACTAAATGCAATTCAACTTCGGATAACAATAATCCAAATAAAGGTACATGTAATGAATGTGGAAAAATCTTTACCTCTACGAAAGGCTTATCTTTACATGTCGCCAAATCACATCCGAATATTCAAAGAGACAAAATAAATGCAAAATATAAAGAATCTCAACCAGGTGGGATAACACAACTTAGTGGTAATAAAGACATTTCCAATGCAAATAATATTAATAAAATAAATGAACCAACGTTAACTGACAACGATACAAGCACAAGAATAGAAAAGACAAGTAATACAAAATTTAAAACTCCATCCATTCTACAAGAACAATACATAAAATGGTTGAATATTTTTTCAAACAAAATGGAGCAGAATGACTTGAATTCCAATGTTAGTGAATTTACTAAATTTTTATCGAATTCTATAGACATTCTCCCAGGTCCCAAACACCCAGCTAAAAAATATTATGAATTAAGAAAGAAGAAAAAAGACATGAAATTAAACAGAACATACAAGGAAAGTTCAAACCCAGAAAGAAAAAAGAGAAATGACCGAAAGAAAAGGAAAGAAAAGTATAACTATGAAGTAACTCAATATGAATATTATAATAGACGGAGAAAGGCAGTAAGAAGAGTCATAGATGAAGAGACAAAAGGGTGTGAAATAGATTTGAAAGATATTCATGCTGCATTTTCTAATAGATTTTCAATTGCCAATAACACCGTTCGAACCGAATATGACGTTCCTGACGAGTACAGTATTGAAAAAATTGATGTTGAATATATAACAACTAGTGGCTTGTAGGGGCAAAAGCCCCTATAAATAAAATACAAATGCTTAATAAAATATATATTTAATGTTTCCTTCAAACTCACAACTCGGTAACTGTTTGGCGGAATTAAATGTGTAAAGTGAAATGTTAATTATACTTTGACATTTGCTAGTGCGTATCAGAATTTTAAGAAAGGGCGTTAGCCTACTTCAGTAGTAAACGGCTAAATTTTTGAAACAATGGCGCTATGGATGTCGTTCTCAAAACAACTCAGTTCACATCGTTTACAATTATTAAAAATATGGACATGGTTTAAAACAATTCTTAAGGTTAACCACAGACTGTGAAACTTAATTTATTTGCCAAAGAAAGTTGTGACATTTAAGTTAACTCAAAAATGTAAACAAATGTCTATAGCCTCCACCTAGTTCAAAAGAATATTATATTGGACAGTTAAAGGGTACTTGTTATGGAATTCTCCGTTTGAGGCTACATTGTACACACTAAGCAAATAAATAAATAAATAAGGATTAAATCCCAAAATGGCCTCCCGTTAACGACTCCACACTCCACCTATGGTACCCTGCGTTCAACACTTTTTTTATGGTTGCCCGTGAATAAATACTGCTTTGTCTTGGTAGATTCAAGATTGAATATACTTTTGATTGGCCAAATTTAAAGGTGAACCTTTTTGGTGGAATCAAATTTAAAGCTGATGTTACACTCAGCTGATCTACACTGTTAGACGTTTTTAGATTACAATGATTTTAAATGGCAGATATTTAACGTAATATCTTATTTCTTGATAAAATTAAAGACATTTTTGTATTTTTCCTCAGTCCCTGGCACCAAGACCTTCTATTTGAGCCCTTTCCCATTATCTTGCAAGTGCAAGGCCTGTGACTTGCCAAATGCCCATAATTTCGGCGCAAAAATTTCGCTTACATAATATATTTATATTGATCATTTGGCATTAAATCGGCATCGTTATAACGTAAAAGAAACACTTAACTCTATAATTTTATATTGTAAATATATACTCAAACGCGTAATTATAAAGTCTGAAATCTTAAAATTAAAATATTTATTTGTTATAGTAGGCCTACATTGAACATAGTTAGCTGCCTTTTGAAAAAAACCCCATAGTCAACATCTATCATATGGCTTTGAATCAAGCATCAGCACCACATGTTTGAATGTCAACAAAACAGACGTTTTTAGATCCCAATGCTTTTTAAATGGCAGATATTTTACGTTATTTCTCGTTTTCTGGTGAATTTCAAGCAATTTCAGTATTTTTCCCGCCATCTCGGAATAGAGACCTTTAATTTGAGCCCTCTCCCATCTTTCTACGACTTACCAGACGTTCACAATTTTGACGCAAAGAATCGCCTTACGAAATTAAATATATGATGATACAACTCTGTGGCACAGCTGTTTTAATTTCAAAAGATGTAAACAAATTAAACCCCATGTTGTTTTAATGGGAAAAGTTTTATTCTGTTGCGAATTTATGGTAAAAAAATAAGAAAAATTAATAGTTTTCCCTCAAAATTCACGTCAAGACCTTTAAAATAAGACCCCTCCCATCCTTCTACGGCCATCCAGTCACTCACAATTTCTTTACAAAAATTTGACTTACGGAATTATATATATAGATAATTTCCGATATTGAGGTATGTCAAGCAATGGCAAAAGTTAAAATGGACACAGCACCTGGACCAGATCAAGTGATAATGAGAGCGATAAAAAATAAATATGTACCAAAAATTTTATCATTAATTTATTCTAAAATTCATTCTGGAGAAAACAATGTACCACTTACGTTTAAGAAAGCTAAAACTATTTTGTTGAACAAAGGTGGGGTCAATAATGACATAAACAATTGGAGGCCAATCACAATATGTTCCTTACTCAGGAGAATTTTCGAAAGAATACTTGACAAAAGGCTAAAAGAATACATATCATTTCATCCTGCACAAAAAGGGTTTACAACAGTTCCAGGAACACATATAAATGTGAACATACTTAATTCTGTTTTATATTCAGCCAAAGAAAATAAACAAGATTGTTCAGTAATGTTCCTCGACATTGAGAAGGCGTACGACCATGTCGGTCACGATCATATCAATAAGGTATTAGAATCAATGCCAATACCAAAAGCAATTAAAAATAATATTAATGATCTGCAAAAAGAAAACACCACTCAAATTGAGACAATTAAAGGAAAAACAAAAACTATAAATATTAAGAGAGGGGTTTTACAAGGAGCTCCATTATCTCCCACTCTGTATAATTTGTCGATAAATCATATTTTAGAAAGTATGTCAGAAATGTCAATCAAAGAAGAATCATATATTTAATTTCGTAAGGTGATTCTTTGCTTCAAAATTGTGGGCATCTGGCACGTCGTAGAAAGATGGGAGAGGGCCCAAATTAAGGGTCTCTGTTCCTAGATGGTGGGAAAAATACTTAATTTGCTTTAGATTCATCAGAAAATGAAAAATTACTTAAAATGTCTGCCATTTAAAAATCATTGGGATCTAAAAACGTCTGCTTTGTTTACATAAAACATGTGATGCTACTTGATTGAAAACCATATGGTAGGCTAAATATCAATAATATCAGGTAGAATCAGTTTGCTATGAAGGTATTTTGTACTATAATAAATAAGGATTGTTTGAATTTACCCTCATTAGGGGCTTTAAGCCCCTTCAAGCCACTAGTATGGTTTTAAAGTACACGAATCATTACCAGCAGCAAACATATTAGGTTTTGCAGATGACTCAGTGCTAATTGCTAATAACAAAGAGTCCCTCATGATTCAGTACGATATGATTGTGCAATTATTTTCTCAGATAGGCCTAAATTTAAATATCAATAAAACTAAAATAATTCATATAAAAAAGGGTGAATTACAATCAGAATTGTACCATATTGAAGGCTTCAAAATAGAATCAATAAAAAATGGTGAAACAATAAAATACTTGGGAATCAATTTTGAAAATGAAATTGTATTTGACAAAAAGAAAGTTATAAACAATTTGACCAAGAAAATACAAAAACTAACCACATCACCATATTTAAAAAGTGACCAGAAATTAAATATTTTAAACACTTATGTCTGGCCTTCGCTCATTTTCCCTTTTCAAACGGCTCCGACTAACAAACTAAACCTTGATTTCTTAAACGATATTGACTTAATTATTCGATCTTCAGTAAAAGAAATTTTAGATCTACCTGCCGATCTGCCAAACTCTATGCTATACACTTCAAGAAGCAGTGGCGGATCCAGGGGGGGGGCGAGGGGGGCGATCGCCCCCCCCTCAGGTCCAGAGTTTGTTTTACGTTTTAATAGTTGGGGCAAGGCCACACTACACTACAGGCCGGAGTCTCCCCCCCCTCCTCCCTAATGTCACGTCACAACACCGGCCGAACTCCTAGCGGTGTGTTGGAAATAGCAACTAAAATCATATGAAAATCGTAAACATTTACCAAAAAATGATGACATTAGAACATCAAAATGAAAACAATTAGAAACAAAACTGTCAAATTTCCAATAAATCACCTGATGAAATGTAAACAAATTCATTACTTGCCTGTAATGTTTACCGGTTTTTAATTTATGAAATAAAGTCTTGTTTTCTTTAAAATTATTCTCGACCGCATTTTAGTTATTCATTGATTAATGCAGATTCGAAAAAATAATGGTTTCTAAACGAAAACTTAAACGAATTACTTCGGGCACGATAGTTTTAAGAGTGCGACAGTGAATCGCCATAAGAGTACATTATAAAATCGTCTGCGATTCCGTCTGATAATGTGACGTCACCACAAAAGGACTCCGGCCTGTAGTGTAGTGTGGCCTTGGTTGGGGCCTGAAATGGGATTCACTTACACAAAAATGCATAGGGCTTGCACTTATTCAGATTAATGTATTAGAGTTGATTTGTGTACGGTTCGGTTCGGTTCTGTTATTTTAGCGATAAGAAACCGAGAAATATTAAAAATAATCGATTTAGTAGTCTATGACTATTTAGCATACGAAAAGGAACCTCAAGTCGCTTAAATGGGAAATAACATGGCGGGCGACTTCAGGCTCCATTTCCCAAATGTGCAAGCCCGCACTGACAGAGTCGTCAGGGGCATTACAAAACTAGTCTCTCCTGACATCTATCGGCGGATAAGTGAACTACTTCAAGTTTTTCGTTGTAAAAGAATATTGTCTAAGACCGAAAATCACCGTCTTGATAGTGTATTTCTCTTTTATTCCTCGGTATTCTGCCTTCCGAGTTAATTGAGGTCCCCTTTTCTAACTTCTCACTTTTTTGATTTTTAAACAATGAAATCGTAAGTGTATCACGTCTCTTTTTTTTCAGTTTTAAAGATCTAGTTTTCAGCTTTATTTTGATACCTAATTCATTTCTTAAATACTAGACTAAAAATAGGTATTCTGTGAACGTTTGAAGTTCCGGGCTCTTATTACTTAAAATACCCGTTTTAACTAGTTAAAATTAAAATGCCAACAACTCAAAGGCGAAAAATTATAGCACTATAAATTATATGTCAAATTGTTTGTAATTTAATGCTGACTTTCAGGATGATAATAACTCAAAACCGGAAAATTTCGACTTGATGTCCCTTTTCACTTTCCGCATCACATACAATGAACCTCACTAACCCCCGCGATCGCGATGAACTAAAACGTTTCTAATACTGTAAGCTGAAGAAAATAACGTACTATATTATGATTAACTAAACTCTAAATTTAGTGCCTTAAATGCTTAAAAACCCATATCATTTAAGTCTAAATTTTAAAATTTTCCCGGACCCCCCTTTTGTCTGGGGGGTATTCCATACCCCCCAGGCCCCCCGGAATGCGCCCCCCCCTGAACAACTTCCTAGATCCGCCCCTGTCAAGAAGAAATAAAGGATTGGGGATGATAAAAGCAGCCTGGGAAGCACAAATTCAACAGATTAACATTAACAATGTGATCGGAAAAATTAAGGACCCATACATTGAGCTGTACAAACATTTTAATGAAGAAAATGAAGCTTGCATAGATAAATTATGAATAAGTAGAGAAGTTTATGATTCAAAACGTTTCTCTTCAAAAAAATTAAGAAATATGTTACAGCAAGAAGAGTATGAAAAATGGTGCTCTCTTCCCCGTAAGGGTAGAGGCGTCATTTTATTCCAAGAGAGTGAATCGGAAAATATCCATTTTCACAGAAAATGTGGACTGTCAAACTCCGAATACAAAGACGCTTTGAAAATCATTGGTGATGTGGCACCTCTGAGATCAGTCCCCGGCAGATCCAAGGATGGAACCCGGTGCAGGCATTGTCCTGACACCGAGACTTATCAATTTGAATCTATTGAACACGTCCTTGGATCTTGCCCCCATGGGGATCTATTACGAAATAAACGCCACCACACAATAAGATCAATCATAGCAAATGAATTGAAGAAAAAGCAGAACTTTGAAGTCTTCGAAGAAGTGACATGTGCGTAGAAAACAATGGATCCATCAGAAGGTGTGATATCATTGCCATTGACAAGAAGAAAAAACATGGATATATTATTGATCCAACTGTCCGATTTGAAAAAGCACATAATCAACCACTTCTAGTACACAATGAAAAGAAAGATATATATAGTGGAACAAGAGATGACATTAAACAAAAATACTGACTTTCTAATGTAGAAGTCATTGGATTGATGGTTGGAGCAAGAGGAACTGTTCCAGATTTTTTCAAAAAATTCTGGAATCAGTTCCACCTCCCAAAAGAATCTTTAAAAATTATCTCGACAACAGCCATCAGATATTCAATTAACATTTTAAAGAACCATTTATATAGTAAATACCAATAATTAATTATCCAACCATTTTTTATATTATTTCAAAATTCATCAACCTTTGTTATTCTGCAACCTTTGTTATTCAGCAACTTGTAAATTATAAGGTGTTAATTTATTATTTACTTAATAAATTATCTTTATATATATAATTACAGTCTACAGCTATTACGTATATGCTATATGAATATGGCCGACACTTTGAAAAAATATCATTTTATAAGGGATTTTTGGAAGCAAATCATGCCTATATGTGGGCCAAATACATTACTGGCAAAGTCTCAGCTCAATCAGTTCGTAATTTTCACATTTTACACATATTCAAAAACAACTTAGAAATCACTTAAACAGTAGTTTTATACAACATAGAAAGTCACCAGATGTTTGAGAGTGTAATTGTTTGACAACGAGTATGTACCAGTTAAGCCACCACGTTGACCGTTTTAGAGATTGTCATTTTTTGGTTAACTTTAAACAGCGCTGTTCTTGATCCAGCTCAATGCAAAACATCAATTTGTTACATATCCTACAACTGCTTTTAACTATTTTTCGAACATTTTACATGTTAAAAGCATACGAGGTGTATTTTAAGAACTGGAATAGATTGCATCTGTGCTTAGCTCAATCTGTTCATTAGTTGCGCGTTTCTATCCTAAAGACTCAAACAGATAATTTCACACAAAATTTACGATTTTTTACGCTTTTTTGTGTGACAAATTTACGACCATATTGTTAGTTTAGGACAAATAAACGAACAACTTTTAAATCTGATCAACCAATCATTAAAACCTTATCTATTCAGCATAGCCATGAAAAATTTTAGAATTCTGATACAGCGGTCATATTATGAATACCTCTTGTGAAAATTAATAATATTCTATTCTAAACCCTCGAGTTTGGCCACAGATTTTCTCGGTCAGTTTAATCCAGAGATTTTCAACCCAAGTTAACCATGAGCTCAGCACCTGACAAATGGCAAATCAGTTCGTCTAAATACACTTACAAAACTGTTCAGGGATTTACTCATAAGATAGATCCGGTTTCGAATTGCGATGCTTGCACGTTAGCATTATAAGTTGTCGAAGACGACGAATAAAAATCATTTTTCGCATGTTTCAACCTGTGAAACAAACTGGAAATCATAAACGTCCATGAGGAAATTTAATCTCAACTTACAAAGCCTGTAGGGGATTTTTTTCAGTGGAAAGTGCAAGAGTGCTCACACATCACCAGTCACAAAAATACTTGATGCATGTGGCTTGTGCTTTCAAATGCCTCACCCAGGCACACTCAAACGTTAAGATTTAGAATTACTCCTCTTCATTAACTAACTGATCGTAATAGCCTAAGTAAATTTTTCACTGACTATTTATAATCGACATTTATCATAGCCTGGTTTTTTTTCATAACACGGTAGAGAATCCTACATATTAGTGTTTCATAAATTTGTCATGCTTTTTGATCTACACTATTTAAAATAATTATGTAATCATCATATATTTAATTTCGTAAGGCGATTCTTTGCGTCAAAATTGTGAACGTCTGGTAAGTCGTAGAAAGATGGGAGAGGGCTCAAATTAAAGGTCTCTATTCCGAGATGGCGGGGAAAAATACTGAAATTGCTTGAAATTCACCAGAAAACGAGAAATAACGTAAAATAACTGCCATTTAAAAAGCATTGGGATCTAAAAACGTCTGTTTTGTTGACATTCAAACATGTGGTGCTGATGCTTGATTCAAAGCCATATGATGGATGTTGATACATGGGGTTTTTTTCAAAAGGCAGCTAACTATGTTCAATGTACTATAACAAATAAATATTTTAATTTTAAGATTTCAGACTTTATAATTACGCGTTTGAGTATATATTTACAATATAAAATTATAAAGAGCTAAGTGTTTCTTTTACGTTATAACGATGCCGATTTAATGCCAAATGATCGATATAAATATATTATGTAGGCGAAATTTTTGCGCCGAAATTATGGGCATTTGGCAAGTCACAGGCCTTGCACTTGCAAGATAATGGGAAAGGGCTCAAATAGAAGGTCTTGGTGCCAGGGACTCAGGAAAAATACAAGAATGTCTTTAATTTTATCAAGAAATAAGATATTACGTTAAATATCTGCCATTTAAAATCATTGTAATCTAAAAACGTCTAACAGTGTAGATCAGCTGAGTGTAACATCAGCTTTAAATTTGATTCCACCAAAAAGGTTCACCTTTAAATTTGGCCAATCAAAAGTATATTCAATCTTGAATCTACCAAGACAAAGCAGTATTTATTCACGGGCAACCATAAAAAAGTGTTGAACGTAGGGTACCAGAGGCTGAAACGTGGAGTGTGGAGTCGTTAATGGGAGACCATTTTCTGATTTAATCCTTATTTATTCGCTTATG